>QWTY01022367.1:0-13495 GCA_008033365.1 Pseudorectes ferrugineus | reverse complement strand
CACCACCCTCACAGCAAAGAATTGCTCCCTAGTATCTAATCTAAAACTACCCTCTGCCAGTTTAAAGCCATTCCCCCTTGTCCTGTCACTACTTGCCCTTGGATAAAGTCCCTCTCCAGCTTTCTTTTAGGCCCCGTTTAGGAACTGAAAGGCTGTCTCCTTGGAGCCTTCCCTTCTCCGGTCTGAACAGCCCCAACTCTCTCAGCATGTCTTCATAGGAGAGGTGCTCCAGCCCTCTGAGCATCTTCATGACCCTCCTTTGGCCTCAGTCTGACAGATCCACATCCTTCTTGTGCTGGGGTCCACAGAGCTGGATGCAGTTCTCCAGGTGGGGTCTTAGGAGAGCAGAGTAGAGAGGGAGACTCACCTACCTCGAACTGCTGGTCCCACTTCCCACCCAGGAAACAGTTTGCTAGCTCAGGATATGATTGGCAAGCAGGCAGAAAAGTCATTCTAAGGATGATTTCAGATCAGCTAAGACCCTAGACCTCAGGAATGGAATGGAGGAAGAATCCCAGTGAGCTCCAGAGTCATCAATTTCAGAACCTATTCTGCCATCTGTTTCTGGAAGGCAGTGTCCAAGGATGAATTGAATGGAGGCAACTAGCAGCATTGCAAAACAGTCAATCCCAGATCTATCTTCCCAGGATAGATGCAGAGGAATAGAAGGCTGCCAGGCTCAGAGCTCACCTGCTCCAGGATGTGAATAGCTGCAACGTCCGTGCTGAGATTTGTGCTGATTGTGGAGGACACAGAAGTCTGCAGCTTGTTGAGCCACACACTGAGCTCAGGGCTTTAATGTATGGTTTATATAGAGCTGTCAGCTTACTTTTCAAGGAAGTTATGGGGGCTAGTGTTTAAAAATGGGTCGAGAAGTCTCCTGCATTGAGGGATAAGGTATGAGGAAGACACTCTGTGAGGATAAGCACTGCTAGCAGAATAAGCCACTGTAATTTTCAACATGAAATTGAACATGGCATCTTTTTCAATAGCTTGAGCATGAGAAGTCTGGGGGATGAGTGCAGGGAGGCTGGTGTGTCACCTGAAGACAGATTATATACTCTGAAGGTCTTCAGAAAGGCTGAATGGTTTCATGAGACAATTTTTGGCACTTCATGGTTTTCAGATTCCTTTTACAGTCATCAAAATATTCTGAAATATGCTGTATTTAGAGAAACGGAGGCTGTTTCAAAGGGACTAATTATCAAATATGCTCTTTTCCCTGAAGCCTGTTTCAGTTCATGATGCTCTTTGGGGACCAGCAGAACCTACATGTGAGGTTTAAATATAACTGCAGCCACATTCTCCAGGTTCTTCTTTGGGGCGTGGATGAAACTGCTTCAGAGAGCCAGGTGTATTCTCTTAGGACCAAACAGAGCATTTGAAGGGGAATAAGTATTTTTGCTGTCCTCTAAGTGTATTACAGCCCTGTTTCTTTTGGTTTTAGGCTATTTTAGACAGAGGAGGTGGTAAGGAAAAAGTATTTAAACATTTGTGGAAAAGCTTTATAGGAGGAGTATTCTTTGTCAGATTTTATTTTGGTCACTAAAACCAGGAATGTCAGGAAAATTAGAAGAAGACTTCAGACATTTATCCACACCATCTTATTGTGAGTTTAAGCAGCTTTGGAATCAAGGCTACATAGATGCAAGGCAAGCAGTGGCTCCAGGACATCCTTTCATCAACTATAATGATATCTGAAGAGATAGGGAAAAAAGAAAATATAATGTTGATGGACCCAACTTCACCATTTTCTTCAAGTTCTTTCTTCTAGGTTCTTCGTGGGTTATCAGTTTCCAAACTAAATCTGAATTCTTCTATGTAAATTGTATTGGTCTAAAATATCTTAATGGAGAAAATAGGAGTGTGATTTCTTACCATGTGAAGACAGAGGAGAAATGAAATAAAATCTGTTGCTTTCAGCAAGGTATTCTAATCCAGCTCCTTGCTGTGCCTCACAATCTTTATCATGCTCAAGTTTCTACAAGGCAATTAAGAAATTATTATCAAAAAGAATCATGTGCTGCAGCCATGTTATTTGGGTGTTGAGAACACAGCTTTATAATTAAATGCTGCTTGCACATTATCTATGCAGTGTCCATCCTGCGAAGGCGAACAACTCAGAACAGATTACAGCAAAATGTTTAAGTGTATAATATGAAAGTTCAAATAGATTCTGAAAAAGCAGCTTGAAATCGTCTTTGTTTTTTTTCTTTTTTTCTTATTCTAATGTTGAAGACACCTACCTATTATTTTGTGAATTTAAGTTTTATAGGAAAAAAAGTGAAATGCATCTCAAACTACAAAGTAATTTGGGTTTAATATATATACATTTACTATAAGTACATTTACATTTTAAAAATGTAAATGGATGAGCTGATTCTTTTCAATATACAGTGAAGAGAGTTTAGATTATAAGAACTTTATGCAAAGCTTTAATACAAAAAAGTCTTCCTATTGTGAAGCTCTGATGTGATTTTTTCTTGTTTTGAAGGCCCTAAAACAAATCATACTTTGTACTTTTTATCCTTCCTGACTGCTCTATGTGCTGGCAGGGCACTGTGCTCATTTCAACTGGAATATTTCATACTGATTGTTCAGTTGAAAAGAAGAAAAGCCCATACAAAAGTATTTCACTTTAAGGAATAATGCAGTAAAAATTAAATTATCTACTCGCAGCTAAAAGGCAGCTGCTCAAACAAAAGGCAAATTTTGCTGCACTTAGGACACACAATACAATCCTGGTTTTGCCGTGATCTGTGTAAATTAGGAGAAATTTCACTGCCACTGAAGCTACACAAGTTTGCAAGTTGTTTCAAGATCAGACTTATTATGATGAACAGTAACACATTAAAGTTAATGATGACATTTCACTTGACATTTGGTGGTTTATAGTTTCTCATTCAGGCTATTCCATATAGCCTGTATCAATGGATGTGGTAAAGGGTAAAGAAGACTCTAGGAATAGTGATACTTGTAAAGGTCATCATGATATCTCTGCATATTGAAGAACATTTGTTTAAATGAAATGCACTGTTATAGAACATCCTTTGGATATTGGGACCTACATAATTTCTGATATACTGTTTAGGTTATGCTTTCCAGTGGGATGAACATTTGAGCAGTTTTCCTCCCTAGACTGAGAAGCACTAGCTATCTTTCTGCATCTATTTTTCTATCTTTACATAAGCCATCACTTTCAACGCTAAGTCTCATTAAGTCCACCCTAAAACCTGAAAAAAACCCAGTATCTCCTTATTATTATGAAAGCTACGTTAAAAGGCATCAAGCATTTGAATTCTTGCTTGAACATAGTGTTTAAATCTTAGCATATACGGAGCCTGAACAAGATCTTATGTTTGGACTACATGTAAACTAGTCTAGATACAAATCAATAGTCTATATCCTCTTTCTTACTATATTTCTGGAGGTGTGACTGGCATAAAGCAAAAATGCAGGCATTCCTGCCACATGCTAGGAGCTCTTCTGGATATGTGTCAGCACAAGGTTATGTAATTAAATTTCTTTTTCCATAGTTTTTGTGTGATGGAAGAGAAAGAAAAAAAGATCAAGTGTTGAGTACCAAAACAACCCATCCAGTTTAAGTGTGATAAAGAATATTCCTTAAATAGTTTAGAAAGTGCCCTGGGTGAGTTATTCTCAAGGCAAAGATGTAGCCTGGAGGACACAGAGTGGGTAAACCTGAATTAGTGTGCAGTGTTATCACTGAAGTAATTTTGAAGTGAAATCTACTGATACTTCTGAGGGATTAACATGTGTCTCTCCTTCTATCCAGAGAAGCCCACCTTGCAGACAGTAATGCAACAATCACAGCTAGGAGAGTTAGCAAGACTCTGACCCTATACTTATGGAAACTCAATTCATATGTCCAATTTAATGTATCTTATTAAGGCCTAAGTATACTTACTCAGCCACAGGATGTGGAATCCCCTCTTCTGAGTAAAAATAAGGTTTTCCTTTCTCTGACAAGGTTTCAGTGTCAGCTTGTATTTCTTTTTTTTTAGTTTTTCAGCTCTCCTGTTGGTGTTAAATCTTTCTGTAGAAGCTGCTGACAAGAATTCGGTGATTAGTTACCCAGCCTTAGCATATGACTTTGCATTGCCTCAGGGCCCATATTGCTGTGTGTAAAATAAAATGTGAATTTCTCTCTCGTTAATATTATCTCTAGTAGGAAAGTTCTTAGTCTGTTTAAGAACAGCAAATAACATATGGAAAGGTCTTATTTCAGGCAGAAAGTTTGAACTAGGAAGGATTGTGTGTATATTATTTTCTTATTTTGAAGTTGAGGGACCTTGTAAAAAAGAAAAAGAAGTGATTGCACTGGCTGAAGTGATTTTTCTAAAGTGAAATGTCAACACTCTTGGTGGTTGCTCTGTACCAAGAACAAAAAGTTTCTTCTTATCTCCAAAAGTGCTAGAAATGCATTTCCTTAACTTTTTTATGATTCAGTGTTCCACTGAATGTTGTTTTTTGTTGAAGAAAGAAGCGTGACTTGAAGAGTTTGATCATTCTCCTTGTACAGGGTGATCATTGTAGCCCATTCACAGAACTGTTAATATTGTCGTACAAACACGATAATGGTTTACCTCCTCTTCCAGGTTGCTGCAATAATTTTCTCTGAATCTAAGTAAGTGTGGTGAGGATTTCTTTTTCCTTTGTGTTATTCCTCCTGCAAGAAGACAATTGCATGCCACAGTAACTGCATGAGGCCTTCGGCTTTCCTGTTGCTTTCATTTGTTCTGATAATTCCTTGAGATGTGTGGGAGGAGGTGTGATGGACCTTTTCTCTAGGATGTTTTACTGAAATGAAAAGAACATTAAAGTTACAGACTATCTAAAGACTTTTAAGCTCTTCAGTCTTTAATGTCAGACTGAGTTAATTATTGGACATTCATCTCTTCAGCTGTTATCTGCAGTATCTTTTTTCTTTCTCAGCATTTGGACAGATTATTGGTAATTCTTCATGTGCTTTATCACATGACACTCCAGACTGTGACAAGCAAGTCATTCTATTACTTCCAAGTGCTCTTGCCAATAATTCCAACCTGCTTTTTGGCATGTTCCCAGACCAACAGCTGTCTTCCAGCTTTCTTTTGAAATGTCAGTTTTAAACTTTCAATTTTGTTTGCTTCTGGTTTACTTCTATATCATAGCTTACTAATATTTCACTGAATATTGCAAATTTTATTATTCCTCACAGGTGTTTTTGTTTATTTAGGAGTTTTAGTCTAGGCAGGACCCAAAAAATAGTTTTATAATACTTAGTGACTTTATAGCATTAGTCACTATCTTTTTATAATATTGTCAATGCCATTGTTTTGTACTGTATTATGCTTTGTGTACTGTTATACCTCTGAAGCTCTTTCCTCAGAATTCTTAATGTTTGTTCTCCTAATTATATATCTCAGCAGAGAGAAAAATAACTACCAAACTTATAGATATTTTTGCTATAAATCTATTTACATGGATGTTAAAACAACATAGGTATAGGATAAGGGTCAAAGTAGACTTCTTGCTTGTGACTTAGGATGTGCAAAAAACTGTAGAAAATCAAATATTTTGTGTGGATATCAGAAATGAAGGCATTCTGGGTCTCAGCAATGGTGCTAATATTGTCTATGCTTGCATAATATTTATTCATTAGGAATTTGATTGTTGTTACCTTCTATTGGAAGAATTATAATATGAAAATTATTTACTTCCACTACCTATAAAGACTGTATTTTGAAAAAGAGCCCAAGGCAAGAAGCCTTGGAACTGTATTCTTCTGGGAAACATTGGAGAATTCTGTAGCAGTCTTGATATTAAGTCCTGAGACTCCATTTTTCGTTTAAATACAGTATAGAAAGTAAGTGCAACTGAAATAATAGTCAGATTAACATCTAAAAACCTAAATTTTACTTCAAGTTCCTGGCGTACATGGATGTAGAAAAAAATGCTGTTTAGAAGGCAAAAGTAACCCACTATTCCAGCTTAAAGGAAATCTGTCACAAAACAATTATATTTTAACATCTTTCCTAGGATTAGCTAGCACACTCAAAAACTCTAAATTGCCCTTGCATGATAAGACTGCTTCACTCCATGTAATTACGTAGCTACACTGCAGTATTTGAAACAGTAATTCCATCTAGTGACAGGTTACGTTGCACACAAATACATTTTCAAAATAAAATAATTTTTAAAATATTAATTTCTAGAAGAGACTATTTTTTTGACAACTGACCCTAAATATCATAGTTTTCTTTGTTTTGTCTGTTTGGGTTTTTCTAAATGTTGCGGAGACAATATGCCTCTTTATTCCTCTCTGGTGACTGAAGCATTTATGGAGACTTATTTATGGGTAGGTACTTCCCTGAGCTGCTGAATTTGCTGTCCAGCTCAGTAGGGCAGAAACACACATTCTTACAGCCTAAGGGTCTGGGTTCATGGCTTACAAGAGATTCCGCAAGGCTTCCTGAGAAGCATAAATACCATTTTAATGTAGATTCAGATAGCCACTAGTTATTGGTCACACTTTAAACATGATGGCTTGTGGCATTCATTTTCATTTGTTTTTAGCGTTTTTTTGGGATGGGGTACCATATGTGCATGCAGAGGAAAAAATTGTTGTTTAATGATCTGAGATTTTCTCAGATTGAGAACAATTGAAAACACAGAGTAGGCATAAAATATTTAAAACACTTATTTCCCTGAATCTCCTAAAGACTTAGCACAATAAGTACAAAATCAAGATCTTCTTGTTTCTGGGCAGGACAGTCTGCAGTCTAAAGCTTTTTGGAATTTAAAAAATTAGATTTCTTTTGTCCAAAATGATGATGTCATGTATGTTTCTGCAAATATGCAAGGAGCCTTATCTGGGACTTCTGTCAGTCTGTTGGTAATGGTGACATCAGGCACTGGTGGACACCTTTTGCATAACTTCCCGGAGCAAAAAATATATTTCTTATCATCTGGCCCGTTTGGGTTCTAGACATTCATCATGAGGGAACTCGATCTCATGGGTCTCCCATTGTAGACCGATGTCCTGCTGCTATCTTCTGGCTTAAGAGGAGTTTCAAGAGGGTTTTCTGTTTCCTAGATTCCAAGTTACTGTAGGAGAAGTGGTCAGTTAAACAGGTTCCTGGTTCCTTGTCCTAGGTTTAGCTGTGTTGGAGTGGGCAAGTTTAGCATTTTCTGCTACTTAATGCAGATGTCCCAGTATCCATTGTGCTGGTTGTTGTGTATGAAGAGACTCATGCTTCACAATTATCTGTGCAGGGACTTCTGGGCAAAGGAGTCTTAGGTACTCCAGTTCTACAGCTGATCTCTGTTCCTCATGGAAAGCCTTCTGGAAAAACCACTGCCCAGAGCACATTCGTGATGACTGATGCACCTACTAGTGCCTAGCTGCTGTTGACAGACACGTGAGGAAATGCCTGCCAGTCCTTCACCAAGCAGTAAGGAAGCAGGCCTGCCCAGCTCCTGGCCAGGGTCTCCAGGGCTGCCTGGTTTGGTGCCGCTTCACCTCCTCACCCATCGAGCAGCACTGACCCATGCAAGAATGTCATGAGTAAGGAGAGAGATTTGGCAGGAGGGGAACAGGGCGTTTTGGAAAGCAGTATGTAGTTGTGTGAGAATGATGTGAAGATGGAGAAAGGACATCTATGGGCACCAGAAGGCATTGTACTGACGGGGTGTGGAGGCAGAAAAGACAATTCTGGCAGAAGAAAGAAAAAGATCACTGTCCAAACACACAGCTGTCCTTGGTCTCCACGAATTTTTCCAGATCCTTCCCAGCCCATCCTTCTTCCAACCATACACACTCCTCCTTTCTGTCCCCTACCTGATTCAGACATCCACAGTATCTCCAAAATTTGACAAAAAAACTTCCAGTAACTATATTCCTTCCATGCCTTCTCCCGCCCCAGGCCAGGCCCCTCACACCCTTTTTCACTGTTGAAAACGTGACACCTCCAGATCACTCCTGACACCTCTCTTCTTTCCTTTGCCCAGGGCACAGCTGTCCAAACTGCCTTCAAGAACAAGGACACCTTCTCTCTTGGGCAGTAACAGCCAGTTTTGCCTACATCTGTGGGCAACACTGAGCTGCCCCAGCTCTCCCATGGATCCCATTTAACCACCCTGTCCTGCCTCCTCCTCCTCGGAGAGGGCTGTCCAGTGAAGAGTCCCCCTGCATGGTTGCCAGCTGGCAGCTCCCAGGCCCACAGCACACTCTCCTGGTATCAGGGTGGTCCAACAGCTCAAATAATCTCCTTTGGCCACATGGCACCACAAGCAAGAGATGGCTTGTCAGTGGTACCTGGCACATGAGCAAACAGCAATCACACAGCAGAGGCTGACTGTTAGGTTGACATTTTATATTTCATGTTAACTTAACCCTCATATAAAAGACAGGATCACACAAAATGCTGTCAGAATATTTTAATTTTCAAGAGATTTTTGCCTTTTCAAAGTAGTTTGTTTAGTGATCAGGGGCATTTTGCAATGACTGCATGAGCATCTGTGCTCCTCTCCTCTGTGACCCACTCTTCAACCCTTGGGTAAAAGGTGAAGATCTTTTTCTGATTGATGGTATATATAATGAGAGTTTTAAAACACTATTTCGGCATGTCATTGTAAAATCTAGGCATATTCACCTTTGGCTCAGAGCTCAAATGAAGCAATAATAGATCTTGGTTAAATCCTGAGATTTCAGTCTTTGCATTCAGATTATATTTTTAGTGCTAAGTATACCGTGTAAGTAATAGAAAATTAGTCTTCTTCAGAAAATAGGAACTTGAGATGATAAATGGGGAGCAGGCAGACAAATCTTAGGAGTCAAACCAGCACTTCTATGTGGAGAAAAGGTAACTGAAATTGAGAAAGGCTGGGGACTACCTCAAGCAGCAATGTCTTTTACTGCCCTTGTGACAAGCTGCCCAAATATTATCAGTGATTCTAAAAAAACACCTCTGTTTACATAAGCTGGATGGAGGCTTGAGTTTATCAGGTGAATTCTCCCCAGACTGTTTGTTTTGAACAAACTCAGTCCAAGTCAGAGCTCCTCTTCTCGGACAATAGTTCCTATATCTTACCCCACTAAAGCATGAGCGGCTCTATCCAGCAGCTTGGAGTCCTCTGCAAATAACTCTGTGGTGGCACTGGAGCCCACCATGGTGAGGACCATGGGATCAGGCAGCAGGAAGACTTTCTCTCTGTGGAGGTGGGATGCCCTCTGCTACAGAAGGCAAGAGGAGTCAGATCAAGAAGGGAAAAGAGAGTAGGAACCATGGAAGAAAACAAGCAAGGGTGAGGAAAGTTCATGAGCAGACACAGCAGTTTGGGGTGGATAGGGAAGTGAAGCAGCAGAGGCAGGGAAAACAGTAATCAGTAAGAGGGAAAGAGGTAAATAAAGTCTTCAGGAAGAGACAGATGTATAGCAAAGAGAAGAATGAGAGGAATCAACATAATCGGAATGTCCAGAGCAGAAGTTCAAGGGGGAGTCCCAGTGGAGGATGGCAGCACCTGCAGTTACACCCTACAGCCCTGTTATCCCACATTGTGTAGTCTGGTGGGTTTCCAGCTTTTTTTTTTTTTTCTTTTTAGTGAGTACAGAAGATCAGAATGAGCAGGAAAAAAGTGTTCCCCCACACTAAACACGTAACTTCTCCATCCAGTCAGTGACACACTTTGCACCCTGCAGTGTTTTTCACTCTTACTTTCTCCCCAGTCCCAAAGCACCACTTATTCCAGCCCTCCATCCCTGCAGACAGGCAGGGAGCATCACTGCCTCAAGGTGGGCACAGGATCTCAGTGTGCCTCTTGCTAGAAGGGCCCCAGTTTGTGTTTCATGTCAGCAGCTTCTCTGGCCACAACAGTCTGCAAGCTGACCTTGAGAGAGAAGCTGCTTCTTTGAGCTCTTAAACTGCAGACCCTTCCCAGGATTTGCCTTACCACAATTTTTTAACTGTATTTGTTGCCCTGAATGAATGGTCACACATATTCACACTTGTCCAATTCGTCTAAATTCATATTTAATATTGTACTAGCTTAAAGATGTAAAAAAACCCAGATTATAGCCAACACCAAAAGTGTCCATTCCTGCTTGCATGAAATGGGAAAGGAATCCAATAATGAACTCCAGGCTAGGAGTGTACTAGGAATCAGATTTCTTTCTGAGTTGTCATGTAGGATTTTTGAGGTCTGCCTTTGATGTGAAAGCTTATGGGCTGACTCAGTAGCTTTTCTCTTCCTGATCATTTTAGCTGACATCCACCTGTGCCTGAAGAACTGGTGACCTGCTCGGCTGCCTTGAGATAGCCAAAATAGGGAGGTCTCAGCACCTGTTTCCTCCCCACATCATTTTCATCAACATGGATCCCTTTTTCCCTCCTGATTCTATTCATGAATGGGTTCAAACTGCGGTTCAATGCAAGTGTAATAGGCAAGTTCTCTTCTGTGCTCCTTATTTAGGGTTTTCTTCCTAGTTTGCACTCCTGTTGTGTTTTTCACATGCCATTTTTCATTGGTGTGATCCTCCTGCCTTAAATGGCTTTCCTGTGACATCACACTACTTTCAGAACCATTGCAAACACTGTAAGTTGCATACCATTGTATTACACTTTCTCAAGCACACAAGATTCAGACTGCTTTTAACATTTTAGAGAAACCATGCACCATCTGGGGCAAGGGCGACAGACTGCTTTGTCTGAACCTGCTTCCCTCTTATTTATTCTCAGTTTCATGCAACACTTCCCTAGTGTTTCATATACTGGGAAAACAATCATGATAAAAATTAAAATACTCAGAAGGTATGAAATGCCAAGATTAATTTTAGTGTGGCAATTTTAATCTCTTCCCTTTTGCCCTGCATATTTATGAAGTTTATTAAAAATCTTTGCTAATGCACAGATTAACATTGGGTTGCTCACTGAGTACTCAAGCCCTCTCATTATGAATGAGTAGCTAAACTTAATCCTCTGAAAACCAAGTAGTGCAAAAGTCAACACCCGTGTCATGAATCTATAACACTGCCTCTTTACACAATGCTTGATGTGTATTCAAGCCTTTACCCTCATTGATGCTCAAGACCTCAGACTTCAGGGTAAGTCGAGTACTTTACTAACATAGATTTGTGCTTAGATCAAATATAACACAAAAGGCTATCTACAGTTTGTCTGTAATTAAACCTAGCCATAGAACACACAAAGCTGTCTACAGTCTGTCTACAGTTAAACCTACTCACACAAAGCTTATCACCCTCAGGAAACCATTATATCTTATTTTCTCTCACCCTCATGACTTTTCTCAGGAAACAGTAGAAGGAAAGTGAAGGATAACACTGATGAGTATTCCACATGCATCTTGATGTTTTCTGTGGCCAGGAGATACGATTTATTTATTTCCGGACGAAACATAAAATAATGCCAAACATCAATCAACACCAAAACCATTTATTTCAGTTTCAGTATTATTTACGTGGCAAGCCTTTAATAGAAAGTAAAGCCTGAGTCTAGCCACAAGAATGAAATTTCTATATGAAAACCAAAGGATGCCAAACACAAACATAATAACATGAAAGTAGGATTGCTAGAACACTGAAAAGTGAATGCCTTAGTGTACAATTGCTTAAAAAAAAAAAGTTTATAGTTTTATCCTGATCATGTGTTGGCAACTCCCAATACAAATGCTATAAATTCCCTTTTCCTGTTTAGGGGTAGAGTTGAGGCACACATAGACCACACCTGTGAGTTTTTGACATCCCTGTATACTTGTGGCTTTGAACAGGTTTGGCAAAGTCGCTCACAGTGCTACGAGTTTATCAGTTCTTGTAGACTCAACAGAGGTTATTAGTTCTTGAGAAACTTTCCCACACTACCTTCTCAGTGTACATTTTTCCTCTCTCCAGCCAGCTGTGGTTTTCTACCCAGACCTATAGAGACATGTTTTTCTCATTTACACAGACACCCCCAAAAATAACCCCACAAAAAGAGTCATTTGTGAAGTAAAAGTGTAGTAGAAAATTTTCAAGGTTTAAAAAGCCTTTCTTTTCTTTCAGGTAAATTTATGAATATATATGTATATGAAAGTATGCAAACACAGAGAGAGAGCAAATGTTCATGTGTGGGCAGTGTGTTTATATGTACAGTGTGTTTTATTCAAGTTTAAGTACACAATTTACAGAGTCTAACATATTTTGTATGGCTTTAAAAGTATCTGTTTTGGTATTCTATCCACTCTTCATCCTCACACCAATGAATAATCAACAAGGAATTAAATTAAAATCCAAACAACATCTCCTGCATGTGCTGGAGGAAGTCAATGCCTCATTCTGCAAGATGTGGATGTGCCCTGTGTATGAACTTGGCACATTGAAAGCCTATGACTTGAATACTGATTTTTTTTCCTGTGGTGGGCGCTATCCAACTCCTACTAATGTCAGTGGGCGCCTTTTCACTGACTTCAGCAGTGTTTTCAGCAGATTTTTAATCTCTTTGATTTTAATAGGAATGTGAAGAAATCATAAACCTAATGTTTGACCAGCTCTTTGATATTAAGTGCTTTGTACCCTTGAAGTCAATTTACTATTTGCAGAATTTAAATTCAGAGCTCAAATAAATGTTATTTGCTGATACATAAACACAGTTTGACTGCTCAATGGTACAAAAATATATTCAGCAAGTCTTCTCTAGTCTTTGCAACAAAGTGTTGCAAAGTGTTTTCTGAAAGTAAAAGGCTATTTCTTAACAAGTGAAAAAAGCTTTCACAAAAAAACCAAACATGTATTTATTAATTTATTCATTATGAGTCCATTTAGAGATCTGGAAACAATTTCAAGATTTTTAAGCTTTTCATTTTTTAAAAAAAGTGTTTTGCTAACTTAGTCTTAAGACTATGGGAAATCTGAACACATGTATCCATTTATATCCATTCACATCTATTAAGTTAAAGCTTTAACGTATATTTTACAAGGCGAAACTCTTTGGGATTTAAAGAATCTGAAAAAGAATGTTCATCTTAGTGCCAAATATTAAGAAATGGGTTAAATCACCTGTTCAGCTGCATGGAAGACTCTGATCCTCTCTATCCTCTCTCCAGCTGATATCACTGACATGCAGGGCAATAAAAGTTAAACAATTGCATTGTAATGATTTATTCTCAAGTTCATATTCAGAGTTTCAGCCATGTGGCTGCCATTAATGTTAATAGGGGTTACACAGCCAAAGCCAATTTAATCAAGAACATTTTCCAGACTTAGAAACCTGTCATATGACAGAACATGCATTTTTGTTTTACTAATGAGATTATGGTTTGCAGTAGAAATTCACTGTGTCTTAATGTGAGCAAAAAGAAGTAGGAGGAAGTGTACACAACAGATGCTGGGAAGATCGTTATTGCAAGGAATGAATTTTCACCACCATGCAGGTTTTGGCTGGGTAATTTTCTTCCTAGTAGCTTGTCGAGTACTGTGCTTTGGATTTACAATGAAAATAAT
>QWTY01022366.1:9069-22851 GCA_008033365.1 Pseudorectes ferrugineus | reverse complement strand
CCCACTCTTGTAATCCCACAGTAAGAGAACAGAAAATATTGCTCATTAAAAAAAAAAAAGAATAGAAATTTCCAAACACCATTTTGTGGCTATGTTTCTGTAATCAGTGCAGACAGGCAATAAACAATACCAACATGAAACCCACTTTGTATTTCTATCCCAAGTCTTTGTATTTCTAGTAACATGGTCATAATTGAATATTCAAATAATGCAGGCAAGCTACTGTTCCCTTTGGCCATTTCTGCCAATCATTCTATTTGCTGCCTGTCATCCATGGTGCACAATAAAGCTGGACAACTCAGGTTTATTTTTATTTGTACTGAATTCTACTTCTTGGCTTCTCTGATCTAGAATAGCTTTTTACAAATGAGATGCACTTTTCAGTATTAATGCTGTAGTAATGCATCTGGGTGACTGGGATGGTTTCTGTATTCAGTGTTTCCTGAAGGAAAGTTCATTGTGGTACCAAATTTGGCACTCTCTAAGGACATATGTTTTTCCTGAGTTTGAGTTATAGTGTCAGCAAAACAGTGATCCAAGCATCCTAAACTTTTGGGGCACATTTCAGCCCAAGGACACTAGTTTACACCACAGGTTACAAATCTGGAGGGATATCACTGACAAAAGGGAAGGCTCCATGTTTCCTGTAGAGTGAGGCATAAGAAGACAGAGCTTGGAAACTTGAGAGAAATATAGCAATGAAAAATTAACCTCAGACTGTTTATGAGCAATAACATGCTTGTGTGGAAAATCTCAATATGCCATCTGCACGAGCTCTGGGAATGAGATGCTGTGAAACTGGGCCTTCTGTGGCGTCTTCTCTCCAAAAATCTCAGTGTACCATATAGACATTACAGCTGAGGAAACGAAAGCCCTCAGACTTTAACACAATCACAGAACATGCCAGTACCAAACCAGGAGAAGAGGCAAAACTCCTGTCTCTACTGCCTCCTACAACATGATGCTGCCTTACCCATTGCTACTCTGAGGGAGATACTGATCTGTGCCTCTTGTTTCCTTCTCTCCCATTGTGACTCTTTATTGTATATACACTGTGACAGGGGGAAATACATTACAGATTTGTTGCTGCTGTTGGACCCCTGCCACAGAGCATCTATCCATCAGTGTCATCATGCAAAACGCAGGGCAGTTGATATTTGTTTACATCCTGAGAGGAAGAGAGTGTCCTCACCCCTCCGGTCAGATCAGATGTAATTTCAGGGAAAGGAAGAGCCTTGGAAGCACTGTCTTGGCCAAGACACATGAGGTATGTGAGAGGGAGGGAATCCCAAAGTGATGACAGGGCAGGCTAAGTGTAGTTTAAATCTGACCTTGTCCTTCAGGGACTATTTCTATTTATTGATGGTACTTCATCCTGTGGTTCTCCTTTCTCAAAGTATATGGCAAACAAAGAGGTATATAAGTGGTACTCAGAAGCATTCATTCCCACTCCTTCTTAGATTTGCCTGATGGACCACATACACTTTTGTCCAAGTGATACAGATGTGGGATCTAACTGCCAGCCTTGTGTACATTTGGCTGCATCCAGCCCTATCCACAAGTCAAATAATAACCCAACTTCATGTATTTGGAAAGTCCTTATAAATGATGCAGTTCTCAAGCACTAAACATAAAACTACTCCCTTGACTCACACTTTATGCTTTCTTACTGTGATTCCTGCAACTTGCCTCTAAGAGCACTCTGGGTCCTCTGTAAATATCTGGCCTGCTAATGAACTGCTGTGGTGCCTGGGACTCCAGAGCAGCAGAGTAGTAGTGGCATCACATTGCAGCTGAGGGAAGTGCTGCAGGTGGCCACAGCCTGCAGCTCCACCTGCCTCCAGAGGCCACACAACGGGTCCACGCCACTTGGGGCATATGCATTGCATGGCTGCTCCAGCACATGTGCCTGTCTGCCAGACATGCTCACAGGAGTGCATATGTAGGCACACGTTATGGGACTTCTTGTTCATCCACGGTGTGTGCTCTGACACATAGTCCCTTGCAAGCACAATCCCAGAACTACAGAGGTCTCCACATAGCCAGCTGGACCTCCTGTGCTTCACTCCATTCCCCAAATGTGGACTGGTGCAGTCTCTGTGTAGAGGTGAGGGGCATGACCCCCAGCCCTGCCATCCACAGGAGAGCGTGTCCCTACCAAAGCTCACCGCTTTCTATGCAGGTTGTAGTATCCTAAGCACCCAAATTGTTAAGAATTATTTCAGCAGCTTTGCTCTCTTATCTAGATGTTTTCTTTTTGTGCTTTCTAATGGGATGGGGCCCTTTGCACTCTCACTCTAGGAGACAGTGTTATCAGCACTGTCTGTATTATTTTGTAGCCAAAGCATCTGCTTATGACTGAACATTGAAAAGCACATGACAGACGAAGGACAGTGCATAATCTGACTATGATTTGACCTAAGGAAAAAATACGGACTGGAATCTACTGAGCACATTGCTGAAGTCTTGTCCAAAATAGCTTGGTAAACTTTATTGCCCTTCTCATATTTAAAATTAATATGATCAAAAGAGTTGATAAAGAAGGCCTATTTGCAGGCTATTTACAGCTCCAGTTGCTGCTGGCTGGGCTTCACATGTTCTTTTTTTTTAATCCATCAGTAGAATACTAGGGAAACATCCAAACAGTCTTCAGTCGTGGGAAAATGCTCTTTCTGTGAAGCAGGGATATAGCATCTGTGCAGAGCCTTGGATCTGGATTTGAACTTTTCTGTAGTTTGGCTGTGGATCCCAGGCATGATGCCTGGAATACTTTCTGAAGTAAATTAAATCTTTTAATCCAAACATGTTGGGACATTTGGAGTGTCATGAGTCATTTGGAACAGATTCCCTCCAATCACAGTTACACATGCATATATATGAATTATACTATCAGATCCTTGATTGTCAGAACAAACTAGTAGTAGCTCAAGGAAACAAGAGGTGTAAAACAAAAGCAGTGTATTGATTTCCTCCTGATTTTACTAAGAAGTGTACCTGTCCATTAGGGAAAGAGCTCTGAATGAGCCTGTTGAACAGTCTATTGAGGTGGTGCCTCATGAGCCTCCTGCCTGGGGCAGTAATGAACACTGATGGGCTAGGTAATTTTGCAATAGCTTCAGTGGAGGAGTTGCTTTCATAATCCATTTGCCTTGTTATCTACCATACTGAGCTGGTTTAAATTAATAACTTCCATAATTTTTATGCATTTGGGAGCAGTGTTACCTTTTTTTTGCCCTTTGTTTCCCCCTCCTTTTTTGTTTGAACCTATGAATATCCACATTTAGGTGTGTTAAAAGAGGTTGCTGATTCCAGGTGTCCAGTTGAAATTATGAAGAGTTTAAAAGCTCAGCTCTCCAAAGCACCTGGCATGCAGTGTGCTCAAGCCCAGATAAACACTTCCCAGTGACACCTTCACACGCATCCACCCCAAAAGCAGCTGAGCATGTGCCAGCTCAGGAGTGCAGCAGCACAAGCTGAACATTCCGCAGCTGTGGGATGTGGCCTGCACCAGAGCACAGAGCCGCTTCTCCTGGGCTGCTGGGTGTCTCCAGGCTGAAGGAGGGAGCAACCCACAGCAAACTAGAGAGCAAAAGCATTACAAAGCAGATGAGCAGGAAGGATTACAATGAGGAGTCTGCTGAGAGTGGTACAGTGTGAGGAAAGAGATATGAACGGATGGGGAGCCTGAGACTGGGGGTTGTTTTCCAGTACTGAGTGCTGAACACAGATTTTTTAAGCCAGTTTTAGGCATCTTTATAATGCAGTTCCAGAGAGAAGTGCTGTGTCACCCAAGGGCCCCATGGCAGATGCTGAAGTGCACTGGCACCGTGGCTGTGCCCACCACAGCCAAGCTTAAGAACTGGCCAGAAACAAAAGCACCGTGGTGCTGGAGGGCACGGTGATCTCCCTGAGAGCTCCTGGGGCTGCTGCTCTCCTGTGGTGGGCGGGACCACCAGGAAGGCCTGCTGTGCACCACAGCTTTTGATCCAGAAAAAGCATGCTCCACGTATGAAAAGCCAGGAAGGGCTGTCAAACAGAGATTCTGGCTTGCTCTAGAACCAGGGCAAATGAGTCAGTACTCTGCTTGGATAATTAATCCTGATGAAATGCAGGAGATGTATTTTAATGCTTGCAGAACTTGAGCTTCTATATCTGCTTGATGCTGCACCCATTCATTCATAACTTGCCTCCAGCTATGGTGCTGCATATCCCTGGTCTCTGCTGAACTGCACAGCCTCTCACTGGATTTGCTGCACACACATTAGTTTACAAACCTTCCAGTGGTAAGGGAACTCTGGCTAGAATGTTTTGAAATGTGAGGCTGACTCTAGATGAAATTCTTACCCAGACTTACACCGAGTGGAATTTTTTTCCAGCTCTATTTCACAGGTCAAGTGGGATGTTGCAATGCCTAAGCCCTCTAAAGACTGCCTAATTTCATCCTATTGGATGACTGTTTGCTCTCTTTTTCCAGCTTCTGGCCATCCTCACTGCTTCTTCTGTCACCTAGAGCTTGGCTCTGACCGGGAAGTGCCTTCCAGTTTTGTCCGCTATGTAGATGTGGAATTTGACATGCCCACCACTTCTGCGTCCAAAGCCGCTGTTCGGTCCATCTCTGTCGAGGACAAGACCGATGTCAGGAAGTGGGTCAACTATTCAGCACACTACAGTTACAAGGTAAAACTGAGCCGTGGTAATGACCATGGTTACTTTGCATGCTTCATTGTCTTGAAAAGTATGGGCAGACAAATAAAATACCATGGACAAAAGAGGTGGGAATTTGGCACATGCCGGGGTGTGTGCAGTAGCTACCCATGTGCAGCTATTGATTGATTCATGGCAAATAAGCAGTGGATTATCCCTCAGCAAAGATGGAATAAATTTGCTTGCCGTTGCCTGTGGAAGAGCGTGCACACGGCCAGCTCCTGGGGATTAGCTGTTATGGAGAGAGTTTGAACAGGGAGTTTTGCTGCTCTTCATAGTGGGAGTGCTACCGTGGGAGTCCTACTGCAGACAAAAGGATCACATTATTTCTCTGCTGAAATATTTCTTCCTTCTGCCTGCCCTAAGGAGAGGAGCAGATGGGAAAGTACACTATGTATATACCTGCCAAAATATCTCAGTAAATTTGCATGTTAGCTGAATACTCAGCAGAGAAATTGGCATCCTACCTGCCTTCTTTAAGAGCAATGATAAGAGATTCTGAAAAGACTCCCATGGTAAATATTTTTACTGTTAATGGTAATTACATTTTTAGTGGTTTCTTAAATTCCCTGGAGATGGTATTTGATCTTCCTGAGTACCCCTTTTAAGATTTAAAACATTGGATTATTCCTGAGTTTTTGGAGATGGGGAAATTTAGAACCTAAACATAGATCCCCTTGGCCCTGTCCCAATACAAATTGGTATCTGTAGGCCAAAGCACCTCTGAGCCAGAGGAGAGCAGGGAGTGTGCTGATATTTGGGGTAGTGTTAGGCACTGCTTCAAGGAGCAGGGAGGTGGATTTGGTGATCCTTATGGGTCCCTTCAAACTCAAGATCATTTAGAAAATTAATCTCTTTGCTTTATACATCAGCCTTTGCAGAATTTATAATTAAGGCTGGTTTTCTGCTGTCACTTAGGAAGCCACCTATCATCTGCAGATTTGGTTCTGGGTTTGTATTCAGAGTACAATTGGGAATGGTAATGAATATAAAATCATGTGAGTTCTCTTTATCCCTTCTGGAAATTATTTCATGACACTGTTGAATTGTAGAACTGCTTGGATTAGACTGAAAATCCTTATAGTAAATAAAATCCAGTTTTCCCTGATCCTCAGTCTATTTGTCCTCACAACCCTCTCAGTTCACCAAGAGTTTCTTCACCTGAGCACAAGAGCCACCACTGAGGAAGATTTTTGAATCTTTTGTTTTCCTTTCTCATTACAAATTTTCTTCCTCTTTTTCTTCTACCAGGTTGAAATAGAGCAGAAAAAAAGCTTGAATGAGGATCTGAAGGGAGAAAGTACTGCAAATGTCAATGAATGTGCTACACAGTAAAGGAAGATCAGTCTGCAGGTCCCAAGAGGGGTGGTCAAATTACCAGACCTGGAAGAAAGGACTTGCAGGGGTTGGGTATTTTTCTTTTAAAAAATTATGGACTACTACTTTTAAGATAATGCTCTGAAGAGTATAATTTTTTTTCTTTGTGATGATCCGTACTTTGAGAAGAAGCTGGTCAGTAGTTTGTTTGGAGGGGATCCACGGGCTTTTGCTGGAACGATATAAGTACAGTTGTACAGTCAAGCCTGCCTTTTCTGCCTTTTCACCCTTTAGGTTCTGCACTCAAGTATGGTCTGGCAACCATCACAGCCACACCAGAAAACAGCCTTTATCTCACAATCTTGCCCTCCCACATTAAGCATTTTGTTTCAATGCCTTTTGGTTTGGTCATTGAATCGCTTCCTTCTGAACTGCCAAATAAAATTCAGGGAGGATCAAGTGAAAAATTATATAAAATCTCCTTTCTGAAATGGTCCACAGAGAGAAAACCCTGAGCGTCATTCTGGAGAATCAACACACTCTGCATCCTAAACGAAGAGAATGGTCTCTGTGTTTAAGCAGATGAACTACAGACAGGACAGCTGATCACGGAGCTGTTCTTCTGTTCAGCCCTTCCTGTCTCATCCCTCAAATGACACTGTGCACATTTTCACGGGGTCTGCACAAGTTACAAGAAAGCCTCTGCAATTTCTGAAAATTTTTACTTTTTAGTCTGAGCCGTTCTGGTATCTTGACTGAACATGGTTATGGCTGCTAGAAATAGGGAATGTGTGTTACAGTAGTGGAGGTTCCGGAGGGACTTTGCTAAGATTAGATCATTCCTGCCTAGAAAGATATTTAAGGGAAAAACATGGGGGTTTAGTTTTGGGTTTAGGGGGTTTTTATATGTTTTCTTGGATGGGTAAAATGGGTGGTTATTGAAAATGTCAGAACACAATTACTTTAACAGACAATGTTGTTTGTTTTCCTGAAAATCCTTGGAAGTCTGTCCAGCATAATATTATTTTCATGTTCTATCCTGAACCTACAATATAAGTAACTTGTATCTTTATAATACTCACATTAACTGGGCCCCAAAATCTCTTTCCAAAAATTAACAACAAGCTTCTATCATAGAGATTTTTTCTCCCCACTTAGCTGGAAGTAATAGCAAGTCTTAAAACCTCTAAAAATAAAAATGCAGAAGACATAAATCACTCATTTACACATATTTTCAGAGAACACAGTGTTAAAAGTACCCATTTTTAGTAGTTTCTATGGCTTGTGTAATATTTTGTCTCATAATGTTAAATGTAAAATAAGTAATTTATTAAATCATTTATCTTTTGAAAGGTTACTACTGACTTTAAAATACACATTTGGAAAACGTTGGCAATGTAATTTAAAATCATAATGAATTCAAATGAAAGCTTTTTTATAAATTTATTTCATTTTACATTTAATATAAAAAAATTAATACACCCTTGATTTACTACTTTCACTGTGACTCCTATAAAAATTACTACAATGTTAAAATCCCAAATAAAACATGAAATTAATTTCATTGAGTCTGAAACTGGTAGTGGTAGAATTTAAGTTCCCTACAAGTTGTAGGGAACTTATAAATGCCTTTTTTGTATGCACCTACATTTCAAGCCTGCATCACCCTAGTGACACAGGTAAACCACTGTAAATATGTAAAGTCTCAGTCCTTCTAATAACCCTGTAATTCTCTGTTGCAGGTAGCCCTTCTGGGCCCAGGGATGCTCCTTGGAGCACACCAGTTAGTCCTAAGCATTTGCAACATCTCTCTGTAAATGGAAGAATGCTATTAACTTTTATGAAGAATTTTGAGATCAATGGATTAAAATTTCTGATATTATTAATAATAACACTTGTATAGGTTTTGAAATATCTGAGAGCACGGGGCTGAATTTGTGACTGATTCTCAGCTCTGTCACAGGCTGGCTGTGATGAGTTGCGTGGCAACTCCTCTCTACAAAATTCACTCTTCTGTTCAAAGGCAGTCAAAGAATTTCTGGGTGGTTTTCCTGCTTTTCACTGCAGCTCCTAATGTACAGTTTCTGAAATCCCACCATCAAGAAATCAAAAAAATCCAAGCTGAAGCAGTGCTGAGTTGTTGCTGAGGAAATGTGAGAATGTTTTGTGAAAGAAATGGAGATTTTCTACTCTGACCTGCAGGCTCAGTGTCTGAATGTTCGCCTGTTGCCCCTCAGCTCATGGAAACATAAATAAGTAATACAAGTTAGCAAAGTTATGTTGTATCCCTTAAGAGGGGAGAAAAGAAAAGGAATATAATTTTCCATTGCTGTTGAATTGTTAAACTATTCAGCCTCTATCATACTTGCACTACAGAATATTCTATGTTCCAGAAACTGAAAGATAAACATATTGGAGATTTATGGATTTACTTAATTTCTTTACCACTTCATCAATGATTTTTTTTAAATTCAGAATCAATGAATGAAAAACCTGACTCTAATCTTTCTTATGTTGCACACAGAAGTATCTCTTCCAGTCATCATGAATTTAAGCAGGCAAAACTGGAAAAGTGTTCTGGTTTATATGAAAGCTATTTTAATTCATTCTGATCTCCAGAGAGTGTTTTTAGATGTACCTGCCACTGAATTTTCAAGAGTTTAGGATGAATACCTCAGCCAGAGTTTCAAAATATCTTATTTCCTATTAAAGGACTGGAGTAAGTAGTTTGATTTTTCAAAAGAGTGCTAATAACCAAAATCTTTAGAAAGTCTATTGTTGGTGTCACCGGGTGTCTCAACTGAGTTCTTTTTTCAGTCCAACACCATTACAAGCATTGAGAATTTGAACACTGGGATCCTAAGTGCCCTTATTGAGGTCTCCACTGTTCTTTATTGATTAAATAGTGCCAATTTTTCAGTTACACACTGTCACATGCATACTTCATGTACATATACTCTTCACCCATGTGAGTATAGTAGTAATTTGAAGAGACTATTGATTGGATTGAAGGGAAAAGATCTGAGAGGTTTGTGAGTTTGAAAGTAGGAGAAATCATTTAGATACAAGCAATGCCTGTAGTGGGGATGATTTTTCTTTTTTTTTATCATGTGGAAGAATCTCTCTGACTAGTTTCAGATTAATACTTCTTTTGAGAAAGATGCAGTCACTGTCCTTTGGTATATTTGAAAGCTTTGTAGTACTCAAACACTCCATGCAGGAAATGTGCCTTCAAGGTAAGCATACATTTACTCCCTGAAGCTATTCTCACTTTCAGTCCTCTTTCTATTTCTCATTACGGTTTTAATATTTGTACTGTGGTAAGACTTGAGGTATTGTATGGACATTTGCCTAGAAACATAAAGTGTCTTTGATCACAAGGGGTAAAGATGAACAATATCTCCAGGCAGCTGAGCTTATTTTAGTTAATGTCTCTTACATTTATTAACTATGGACACTCTGCTAGAAAAGGAAAATGGGTAAATTCAGCTGAGAAATACTAAAACTGACTGATGTTATTTTTGTTCTTTCTTTTATTTAGACTCAAATTTAGTCATCCTATGAAGGAGTCAGATATAGCAGCATCATTAGAAACTGCAGAAATAATTTTCCTTTTCTGGTGGCTTGCTGGCTGACATTTAGTTGATAGGACATGCAACACCTGTCCACATTATTTAGTAGCTGCTAAAACTCCCTCTTGAACAGTCACCTCCCAGGATAGAGAGCAACTGCATGCGAAAGAGCATGAAAGCAAGTGGGAAAAGTGTACAAAGTTCAGCCTGGAGCTGCTTACTGTTTTGCTTGCATAAAATTCTCAGTAATTTCCTTGGCCCTTCAGTGCACTAATCACACCCTTGATAAGTCACCTGTGTTCCAGATGGTGAAAAATTTCTTTCAGTGACTTTTAGCAGTTCGTGTGCATAGCTGTATTAATCTCCAGAACTGACCAGCACAAGAATTTGCAGCACACAGAGGTCACTTATGGATGAAGTACTTACTCTTCTGTCACCAAAGTTAAATCTACATCATGACTTGTCTAAGATACAAAATTTTGTGTGATAACATGCACAAGTGTTCATAATGTTCCTGTTTTGTTCAGCCAGCCAGCCACCCACTCATTCATCCATCCATCCATCCTCCCATCCGTCCTACCTTCCCTCCCTCTCTCTCTTTCATACTTGCAATTCATTCTTTGCACTATTGACATTGATTGGTTTAATTATTATTTTGTAACCTGTTCTTACCTTCTTATTTTGTAAAATAAGTCTATACACTGGCTAACTTCATAGAAGTGGTTTATTTTTTTTCTTTTTATTTTATCAGTTGAAATGGGATGTCATGTTTTGTTTAAACTATGTGAAAGTTTAAATAAATTTAAAGATGAAATAGCATATCCACATTTTCACTGTGAAATTAAAGTCGTATGTGCTGTATATTCTGATAAATCAGAGGTCTTGAATTCAGAAGAGGAAAGGGAATATTTTGAATGGCATAAAGGACAACATAAATCAGAAGTAATGGGACTACATACAGAAAAGAGATTATTTCATTTGATCATGCAAATTGAGCAATAAACTGCAAAGGAAATGGAGCAGGCCTAGAGCTTGAGCCACATAACAGATGTTTGGAGTAGTACTGAAGCAAAAGAAGGAGCAGCCCTCTGTTTCAGCTTCGGTGCAGGTGTGGGTCACAGCACATGTGTCTGAAACATGAAGTGCACCAGTCCCAGAAAAAACTCCTGTCCTTTTGGTCACAGTATGAGAAGCCTAACAGCAACTGCTGTATATAAAAAAGTAATTGGAATAGTGTTTTATACACTAGCTATGAAAGGTGTCTTTCTCCACCCTGAATAATGGGACATCAAAGCCTAAGGGACGGGGGTGACTGTAGTACTGCCTTCAGTAGCACTGGGGTACTTCAACAAGTGGCAGACTCATGCTGGGGTTCAGGAGGTCTGGGCAGACTGGTCCTTCCCTGGTTGGGGGCCTCCTACAGCCTCCCAGTTGTTACTACCCCAGAGGCTGAAGATAAACTGGGAGCAGTCAGCTCAGCCCAAAGAACTTCTGAAGGAAAAGGCTGAATGCAGCTGAAAGTAACTCCCTAAACTGAGAGCCTCTTTTGTAAAGGTTTTCCTGATGCAGGACTGAAAAAGCTCAACTCCTCTGTGGAAGCAAACAAGTTTGTTAGGGCATGGTCAGTTCAGCAATTGTACAGAGAGTGCTCAGATTGAAAGGGAACGAAGTGGGAAAACCTCGTGTCAGTGTACAGATGCAGGCAGAGTGGCAGAGTTGTGACTTCAGGTCAACCAAAACAAAAGCAAAATTGCAGACAGTTTTCAACTGAGATTAATAGAGTTCAGCTGCTATGGCATCCCCTGTGCTCATCTCCTTTTTATCCAAACCTTGCTTCTCACTGCAGGAGTCAGCAGGTTGGTTTGATTTCTTTTTCCCAAGCTGTTACAGGTACCCTTTGCCGTGGCTGTCAGGAAGTGACAGCTGGTGCAAGGGGAACACCCAGGGGATTGCTGGTGGCAAAATGGGATATGCTGAAGTTACAGTCTCAGCAGAGAAGAATGTGTGTTAATACCTCATGAAGTCCTGTGACAAGTCAGGAACTATGCAAAAAAATGTGACTTGGGAAGTCCCAGTCTACAAACACTGATCTTGGGAACAAAGGAACAGATAGTGTAAAAATTAATATGAATGTTATGAAAGATTGGAAGGCTTTTGAACAAACAGAATTAGATTTGGATCTGAACCACATTGTCAAAATCAACTCTCAAATTGTTAAGGGCCAACAGACACAGCATGATGAAACTGTGACTTGACTGACATTTCTGCTTGTTAAGTTGGGGTCTGTGGTATGGGTCCTACCTGGAGAAGTGAACCACAGACTGGAACAGGGCATTTAGCTGCATGCTCACACTCCCTGGGTTCTCAGAAGTGAAGGGACTGTTGCTCTCTAGTGGTCACTGCCAGGTTCTTGCCTGGACTACTGACCTGCTGCACCAAGCAGCCTCAATGAATCACAAGTCTCACTGGTTTTCAAGACTCTGAACCCCATGCAGAATGTGGCCCATTGGAAACCAGTTGGATCTCAAAACTGGGTGTAAGAGTTGACTACCTCAGCTGAATCCATGTTTATCTGAGAAAAGGACAACAGACAAATTAATTTTTCAGTGGTGTTGACTAGCCTTTTCACCCAAGTAGTCCTTACCTGTCTGCACAGTCATGCACATATTCAGTTTAAATTTACATCCATAAAGCACTTCAAATACCTCCAACAAAAAATGCTGTAGTAGGATAATGTTTAACTACTGTCTATAAAAAACAAAAGCATATGTGTGTGTTGCATAGGCATGCAAGGACCTATACAATTACGCATTGATGGAAAGAAAATTCAACAAAAAGGTTTGACCTTTTTATTTTCTGGACACTTTTAAAAGACAGCCACCCCCTACCACCCCGAGGCAAGCCACTGCAGCTCAGTCCAAGTCCAGGCAGCCAAGCCCACTAATCCCGTCTGGGCAACCCCCATGCAACTGCTGCCTCATTCTGGCAGTACTTAATTCCCAGAAGCTCTCATAAATTTGCATGAAAGATGTCTGCAAACACCTACTGTTCTGTGTGTGACCCAAACTACCACAGTTCTACACAGCCAAGTCCAGCTTGGGTTTTCAAGCCAAGTATTCCCCTACTCTCCCTCTCTTGAGGATTCCAACCTGCTGCTCCTGCTGCCGTGCCCACAATGAGCATTGTGTGCTATAAATCTGTGCTCTTGTCAGAACACTGCACTGCTGGGAAGCGAAGGGGTCTGGGATCCCTTTCTCCTCCTTGTGTGAGGCTGCCTAGAGGGTCAGTACAGAGGTAGAGACAATTCGAGACTGAAAAGAAGGACTGAAAACTTTGAGGGTTTAGAGTATTGACCAGGTTTGTCAATCCTTGACTGCAGTTTGTGAAATTCTGTTGAGTATATTATGGAAATAGTCCTTGGAGCAGGAATTAGACACCAGACCTACCCTCTCCCTCCATCCAAATTGCTTTCTCTTTTGAACTCACTGAATCTAGAAGGCCTGTTGCCCAGTGAAAGTACTTAATAGGATAAATAATAGCACCATTTGAGGCTAGTTCCTTATCTGTTTGCTGAGGTGCTATGGAAATGGAAGTGTTTAAATACATCCTTGTGATGTATTTTCTAAGAAGCAAATTGTTATAGTCTTCTTCCAGAAACAAAATGATCTTTCTGTATTAGAGCCTGGCACAAATACTATATGCCTTTGAAGAATGGGGGTGGTTTTCCTTCCCATCTACAAAAAAGCACATGACAATCAGTTTCAATCTCTCCTGAAGTAGTTTCTTACCTAAATTTTAGGTTTAAGAAAATGATGGATTAGTTACTAATTTTCAGCTCGTAAGCTGAAGTAACCATTTAGTATTTACCATGCATTGAGTCTACTTTCATAGGAGTTACAGCCAACAATTATTGCTCTCAATGCAAGGTCTACTGGACAGTTTTAGCTCAAAGAAGGAAAGTTTGAAAGTGTATTTCTCTGATTTGTTTTTTTGCTGGGGTTACTATACTGCCATAGGAGTTCTGCCTCCCTCTTGTGGCTACCGCTTTTACTTTCAACTTGGAAAAGAAACATTCACAGTGCAGCCATCAGAGTTCCTTACAGTTGCCTTCCTGATACAAGTCTCCTCCTTGAGTTTAATAAAAAAGCCCCATTATGTCTGGATTCTCCCATTTAAAAAAAAAAAAAAA
>QWTY01022362.1:0-26324 GCA_008033365.1 Pseudorectes ferrugineus | reverse complement strand
TGACAGACAAATCAAACACTAAGGGTTTGAGTAAATCTTCCCACAACAAGGGTCAAGGAAAGCTCCCCTTTTCACATGACACCAATTATTTATCTTTTAATTTTATTTGCATTAAAAAAATAATTAAAATCCACATACACATTTCCTTGTTCCAGCTTCCTCTTTCTTGTGAGCACACTATAAAACAAAGTTCAGAATCCTCTGAATCAAGTGCTGCACACAGTTTCTTCTCTGAAGCTTTGCATTTTTCTCCCTCTTCTCAACAGCCGTGATTATCTTTCCCGAGCTTCTGAAACATCTGTCCTTCCTGATGTGAAACAATGGCTTTCTCTCTGTCCAAAGTCCCCAGTATCTGAGAATTTTTCTTCAGTTTCTGCCCTGTTACATTTCCAAAGTCTAATACAGACACTTAAGTTTGTGCTATCTCCAGGAAGTTTGTCTAGATTCCAACACAAACACTAAACTTGGAGAAAACTTGTTTCCCTAGGCTTCACCATGCCAAGGGGTTTCCAGCTCAGTAAGATCTTCTGGACTTAATAATTAAATGTTGTTCCTGCCCTGGAGATTTCATCAGCATGCAATCATACATATTTATCTCTATCCAACACTTTCAGGAACATCTCTGCAACAAGGCTAGCCCTTAAATTCATGTAGCAAATAGCACAAAATGGAACCATTATGTTGAGGCATTTATAGCATTTCATTAAAGTTGAAACCTTCAAAGTTCGTCTCATGGATAAAAGCAGCAGGGCAAACCCTTAAGTCTTATTTGATATACTTCTTTGATTTACGTCAACTGAAGATTTTGTCTATATTTAAACAGTCAAATGAGAGATGGAACAGATGAGCATATTTTTAAAATAAAGACAGGAGCAGAGCTAACCCAGCTAATGCCAAATAACTAAAATCCATATTCTCCTTGTAGCTTTGAAACAGAAGGAAAGAAAAATATCTGTCAGTGGAAGTACACTGGTAGCAATACCTCACCCCAGTCTGTTAGCATAGCTTGTGAGAGGCAGTCACCGATGAAACCCCATTGTCTGTCTCTGATGCATCACTTCAGCGTCTTTTCAGTTGAATATGTTCCTGACAACAACAAATATTTTTGTCTGTTTTTTCCTTCTTCAATCAACTTCCATAATGCAAAATTTCATCCAGCTTTCAAATAGTTTCTTACATATTTACCACTCATTCTTTGAAGACTAACTGGTTTCAGTCACTGCTTCTGCATGTTTTCTTCATAATATAAGTAATGGTAAGTGACTATATATTCTATGAAAAGCTTGAAAAAATAGTATGCAAAGATTTTCTCAAGATGGAGGAAACATTAAAGAAGAGTGAAAGGTCAGGCTAAGATAAATGCTCATGATCCATAGTTCAGACACAGTCAGCTGTCTTTGCAAATTTGCCTTGCATTCTCTGCAACCTTCAGGACAGGACTGGCAGCTTTCAGGACCACCAAATAGTGCAAGATAAACAGATACAAAAACAGGGTTTGAGGGGCAGGTGATTCCAGGTTATGATTCTTCATTTTAACTCATTTACAGAAACATCTACGCAAAGGACAAGTAACAAAAGTTTTGTGCCACTAAGAAGCAGTGTAGAGTTTGTATCAGTGCTGAGTTTCACACTATTGTTGGACAACTGCTTTGTCCATGTCTTTACAGAAGAAGGAGTTGGTCGTGAACCAATCGGGAATCAATATCCTTTGGGTCATTAGAGCAAAAGTATACACAGAAGAGAATTGGCTGTATAAGTATTAGGTGTACTTAAAGTAGACAAAGCTGCAGGACCACATAATATGCATCAATAAACATTATCAGATGTTTTCTAGAAAACTGGTGAACCTTTAAATTATATTTATAAAAGTTGAATACCTTCAAAGAAGATTAAAGAGGAACCCAACTCCCTTTTTTTTAAAAGCTATAGAAACAACATAAGAAACTAAACAAGGTGATTTGAAATAAGAACAGTTATAGAGAGAAATAATCTTAAGAAATATCTTAGAGAATAAGAAACCATATCAAAAAGCATAAGAAACTGTGTTAAGGGATTAGAGAAATGGATATTCATTACTAACTCATGAGTTTGAAAGTTCTAGTTGTTTTGGGGTTTGTTTGGGTTTTTTTCACAATACATTGAGGGTTGGGAATCAAGGATAGTGAGATGCGAGTTACTGGTTTATATAACTCTGGGGCAACCTAATCTCAGCATATTAGAGAGAAACTGCAGGAAGTCTAGGACTTCAGCTCTCCGTAATTGGAGGGTTCACTTCTGAGAAGAAAAAAAAACAAAACACCAAGATAGCTCTAATTTGGAGACAAATTCTGTGGTTCAGAGAAAGAAATTGAGACTGCAAGTCCTTCTCTTGCTATCAAGCGAGAAGCTAAACAAGGATGCATGAAGAATGTCTTCCTTCCTGAATCCACTCAGGCTCATGGAAGTGAGCCTCACAGTGCTGTGGGAAGGGCTCTGCTTCACCTACTAGAAAGCTACAGAGAGAAGACTTCTTTATTCTTCCATTTTAATAGATGGTTTCAGAACTGACAGAATCTGGCAGACTCAATGTACTGCCACCAATTGTCAAATTTGCAGAAAAAAGCAATCAGTTGAGCACCAGAGTGTTATTTGGATGGTAGTTTACTTTTACTTCCACGTGCTTCATTTGGAGAGTAAAGCCAGTAGATGAGGAGAATCTTAACTAGGTGAAATGAGATTTATTTCATTTAGAAGATGCCATCAGTTTCAGGAAGACTGCACTGGGAGAAGCAGTAGAAGGAAGGATGAAAAATACTATCATCAAAACAAAAGGAGAGGGCTACAGCCTAAACATAGCTTTTCACATGAGATGCAGCAAAGACTGATTTTTCTATGACTGATGTTTTAACAAATAAGACAGGTAAGTATAGATCAAAATTTAAGCCTAATTTATTACAGATATTAATGCAAAGCACAACATTAACTGGTAGTAGTAGAATGGCTGGTGATTGGAAGAAAAAGAAGTTTGAGATCAAAAGCATTGCCCATAAATTCAAAGGCACAGTGTTTATTAATATGACCTGTACCTATCTTGACTTCAACATAATATTTGTGAAAAAACAATTCAAGCAAAATGGAAAATACAGGCATCCTAATTGAAACTCCTGCTACTAGTTTCAAAATTTTTATAGGTACTTGAAAACTTCTATTCTGCCCAATTAAAATGTGACTAATATAAAAAATAAACTAAGTTTTCACTTATAGTTTTATTGGAAGTGAGACTCAGCTCCAGATAATTTTTCTCTCAACATATTCTTTCCTGCATTATAAAAAAGGGGATACCAAAACTTCCTCTGAATACAATTTCAAGCCTATAAATCACTAACTGCTATATATATACAGTGAGATAAGAAATTTAACATAATGAAGTGAAAATATATTTCTAATTATTTCATGTTATTCTAAGCTCATTATTTTCAATATATGGTTCTTATGCCTAAATACAAACTAAAGTATCTTATTTCTATACACAATATGGAAAAGTCATCACTTCAGAGTGCATGTTAATGCACCTACCACACAATGAAATGGTAACAGAGGGTTTCTACGTTATGCATCATTTAAATGGTAAGCATGTCACCAGCATTATCAGGGGTCAAATATTAAAATTTTGCCCATATTCAATGGTTCCTTGGGCAAACACTACTGACACCAAGTCATGTCATACTGAAATGAACTTTTAACAAAAATACCATTAATATATGGTGTTTTAACACATACTCATCTTCTGTTTATAAAACATGGAGTGTGATCACATTAGCAAGGTTATAAGAGCTACAGCTTGATTTAAAAGTTCTTCCTGCTCTTTGATGTTGTAGAATCACCAACTGCTCCTTTGAAATGCAGCAGCAGCTGAACCAAATCACTCTCAATCAACATTAGTGATAACCCATTCAATCTCCTGTCCCACAGTTGACCTCAGTCTGGTTTTGATCAGAACTAGTTTGGGTAAAAGAGCATTCACCTTCACAGTCTGACAAGGCGAGTCAGGTAAATTGAAAGCTATTTTTGTCAGCATTTCAATATTGTATAGCTATTAAAAATATCTATATAATCAGCATTACATAAAGTAGATTGTATGTTATCTGAACTTTCAGCTGATAAGCAGTTGATCAGAGATTAATATTTTAATATACAGCTAAAAAAATTCATCAGCATAAAGAATTTTTTTTTCATATCCTGGGTTACAAATTGACAGCAGCAGCAGCTTTCATGCCAATGGTATCAAATATATGATCAATGCTTGCGAGAAATTCAAAGTGACTTTAGATAGCAATGTCTTAAGCTACTTTGCTGACTGTTACAGGGTTGTGGATTTTGATATGCATTTTAATTTGACTTTTTACAGCCACATTACTCTTTCACCAGTGATTTTCATCTTTCCTGTGCCTCCTTTGGATTCTGAAGTAGCCCTGTCTAAACTTAGGATTTGGTATTATCCAAATTCACCACTTTTTCCCAGAAGCTAAATGTTTCTTTGATTCTTCTAATCAAAATATGTGATTATATGACAAAAGAAACAATTCTGTTTCAGAAAAAAATTGTCTTAGAAAGGTTTAAGAGCCTCAGTTCCAGCAGACTAATGTTGAAAACTGTATTTTTCTGTCTGTGCAAAGCTGGGGGAATTCTAGCCAGGTTGCAAATACATGCAACTTTTTTTCTCTGAAATTTTAACATAAAGAGCTTTTAATTTTTAAAACAATATTTAAAACAACATGTTCCAGTTTCAAAGGTCTAAAACATAGGACAGGAAAACAATGTGTTTTCAGAAGCACACCACACAGAACATTTAGATTTCAATAAATTAATTTTGTCATATGGGATATGGCATTGTATTAGTACTAAATTTTTTCTCTCTGTGCCATCCACCAGCAGAAATTAGATTTTAAGGACAAATAAGCAAATCTCAGCCATCAGTTATGGTCATGCATCCCTACTGCCTTTGGATGGAATTGCACTGTTATGATTGGCAGACTTTTGCTAATTTAGTGTAGCTGCAGACAGCTACACTGTCTTGGTGATTACAGGAAGCTTTCCTGCAAATGCAGATTCCAGTTTACATAATATATTTAGAGGCTGTCACAGTCACCTCTGATTGATGTCTATGTGTTTGGCTGCATTCAAATACTGTAACCAGGAAAAATTGTCAGAAATCAAAACATCTGAAATAATATCTAAAAGGACCCTAACAGATATTTTAATGACCTGTCCCAAGGCCAAATCAGCTATATCTGTCTCATATCTGGGAGACTTTTGTGTAGCCTTTTCTTAAACACCACCAAGGTTGAAAACTTCGTAGTTTCTTCCAAGCAATATATTGCAGCACTTACCTAACCCTGCTGTTACAAGGTTATTCCTGATGTCTGATTTAAATCTTTCTTGCTTCAGTTTAAGCCCTCTACTCCTCATCTCTTCCACCTCTGTTTAACCAATGGACAGCTCTTGACTGACAATACTGGTGACACAGTTTGGAGGGAACTGGGCCCAGGAGGAGATGCTGATTTAGAACCAGACCAGTTACAGGAAGTGGAGGCAGGAATGGTTTATCTCTGAGGCAGAAGATGACCTTTGTTCTGTCAATCCTGTTAAATATAAAACTTTTTTGAATGTGTTTAGAGGGTGAAGTGTGTCTTTCACAATAGTACATTTGTAAATTTGTGCTCTTCTGCCATGAAGAATCTTGAGCAAGTATGTACACATTCACATCTATTCCCAAACTAGGAATATATGTAAAAATATTTTAATTACATTATTTTGTTTTTAAAATTCATATAGCAGCCATGTTGATTAGTATCAGAAGCCTCACAGATGTTGATTTATGAAATCTGCTCCCTGCTCTTTTAATGCAATGAGTGCTACTCTACTGCGAAAGGAAAGGTTATTGTCTTAATACACAAATTAAGGCTTAATTTGCCTTACATAAATTCTTACTGCTCCTAATTTTCTTCATTTCTTTCTGGATGTTTACAGAAACTTTGATTATGTATGATGGTTGAAGTTATAGTAGTTGATCTATTAGTTTTCCCAGTCCTCGCTTCCTTCTTTCCTTTTGCTGATAGGGGGCACATCTGCCATTTCCTAGCTTCCTGGTACGTTAGCTGTCTTATACAAACCCAGTATAACTTCTAAGTTTTATGAAACTTCCTCAGTTACTCTCGAATGCCCAGTAAGAAGTCCTCTAGGTTCAGTGATTCAAAAGTATACAACTTATTCAATTTCTTTATAACAGCTCTGGAAGAGAAAAAAGCAGGATAGGCTTGGGAGACCGCTACACTAAAAGTAATCTGGAGTACACAGCAGAATCTTTCCTTTGATTACAAACCAAGAAGCAGTGAGCCATCAGGAACCTTCTGCTTCCGAAAATATTTTGTCAATATTCTGTCACTGGAGTTTCTTTAGAAACTTCTCAGAAGAATCTTAAGTCCTTAGATTTGCAAGTATTAAAGCCTATAAATTCACATCTACTATTTATGTTGTAGCATTTCTTAAATGGGATGGCAAAGTACCCTTAAAGACATCTTAATTGGGGTTAGAAGCACATAATTATTAGACAGGCTGGTAGGTCTTATGGGAAGGTGGAGAAGCTGAAATAAGACAGCAGGGGAGCAGGTATTTCTGAAAGTTCTAACATGCAGAATAGTTTATGATTTTTCTGCCACAAACTGTTCTAAGAAAGATTTACAAAGTGTTATGATGATTACAAGGAACAGAAAGGGACCTTAAAGGCATGAGACACTTGTAATTTCTTTTTCCTTAAATTTTATAAATGCTTATGCTTTATAAACTCTTATGATTGATGTTGTGTGCAAACAACAAAGTCTTTAGAAGAAAGCAGTAAGGTCACAGTGTATTGGCCTAAAAATAACAGATAGCCAAAGTTCTTTTGCCATCCAAAATTATTAGAAATTTTATTTCAAAAATCATGGTCTCTCCATTTTTCTTTTGAGTTCTAAATTTGACAGAAGCAACCCTGATAGATGCAACAAAATTCAAAGCCTTGGAAAGATGCCGTTTCCTAGACATCAGTGAGAAAAATATTCAGGAAATTGTTTAAAATTCCTCTCCCAAGTATCAATAACAAAATGAATACAGCATTTCATTTCTGCTTGGCTGGAAGTCCTGGATATTCTAAGAGGCTATTAAACAGATAGCTTTAGCACATGAAAAATGCACGCTAGTCGTTTTGTTCTTATGTCAGTTATTTAGCACATTGTATATAAATCAGCTTGCAAGATATAGAGTTTAATCTTTTCTGGGTTTATTGCTTTACCATTTCACTGTACTTATATTGCATTCTGTGAAGATGAAATTTTGATTTAAAATTTTGCATTTGTAGGCCTGAGTGTCAATACTGCACACACAACTCAGACAATCACTGTGATGGGAATCACAGCATTAGGCTTTACAGTCAACACCCCCTCTACAGATTAGTACACTTTGTAGTCCCAACTGAATTCACATTGAGTGTACATACAGGACAGTAATGTCCTTTGGATGAGAGCTACTTCTTGTTGTCTGTGCAGTATCAAGCACAGTGTAGCCTTTATCGTGTCCAGAGCCTCCAGGTGCTACTATATAATTTATGTTCTTTTTTTATTTTTCCCTCTGCTGGTAAGAAATAGTAACTTATTCATCAATTATATAGCTGTGTTCTAAGTCCTTTATGTTCGCTTATCTTTAAACACAACATAGGGACTTAAAATGGAAAAGCTTTCTTGAGGCATGGAGGCCACTGTCCTCCCATTGTAGCCACTGAGCCCTAGAGCCCCCTTCAGAAAACAAACCAAACAGGAAAACCCCTTATGCTCCACCTTGCTGGCAGGCATTGACATTTACTCTCACTGTGCTCTTTCCTGTGCTGGTTTTGTTCTGCCTTCCAAGTTCACACTTCCCTTTCCTTTTATTACTATATACAGTTGTCCCTTTTCCAATTTTTCTTTCATTCTTTCTTTCTTTCTTACTCTCAGCCTTCATCCTTGTTTCTCTCTCGTAGGTTTCTTAGAATTATCTTCTTCTCTATGATTGTCCAAGCACCACCACTTCTCTAATACGCAGTGTTTTGTGTTCAGATGCTACAGATTAGGGTTATCAGGGTTAAAAGATCATATCTCATAGGAAAACTTACAATCTGAATTTTAAAATCTCCAGCCACGAAGTATCACCCCCACCATTAAAGCTTCCAGCCATTCAATTTTGTTTTAATAACTACCAGTTTCTTTATCACACTACATTTTTGTCATAACCTGAAATCAATTTTCTCTTTTAATGTGAACTTTGCATTTTTGGATTTATGAATGTATCATTTCAAACATTTGGTTTTGTTGCATTTTTTTTGTGTGTTATGAGTTGTTATGCATGAACATGTTATGTTATGTTGCACAAGAGGTCCATGAACTCCTTGGTCTGAGTGACACCTAGAAATAAAGTTGGTCCCCATTTCAAGAATGTCTAATTTCCATAACCTGTCTTGTTTTTTTAAAAAACCCTGATCTATCTTTATACACCTAAATGTATGACTTCAGTGAGTAATTTACACATTCTGAATCCCATATGGCAGACATGCTCAGCAGTCCTGAACTGTAACCTCAGTATCAGACAGACCCTCTCTCCTGAATTCTTTGCCAGCTGTCTGAAGCATCCTGCTCCTCTCCACACACAGTACAACGAATTTATATGCCTAACAGCACCACGAATTCTACCCAGCTCTCAGGCTGGCTCTCAGGCTCTTAGATTGCTAAGGATTCTACCTCCAAAGCCTCCTTTACATTTAGCCTGAAGTGTTTTTTCATAGAGATGTATTTAGTACAGATGGCAAGCCATAAACCTGTTAGAAAGATTATTTATTTTAAAGTATTTCATCAGGAAAAACTCACCAAGATGACTCAGTTCATTTCCAAGGCTATCCCAAGGCAAAATATGTTGGTAGAAAAGTCAAATAAATCACACATGCAAAAAACAATTACAAACAATTGTGATTTTTTCGTGGAAAATAAATTTTATACGCTGTTTAATAGGAGCTAAAATCTTCTAGCATTAAAGGTTGTTCATACATTCCAATCAACAGCAGCTGTTTAGCATGCAAAGCCTATTATCTTTCATGATCATTAGCCTATGCATTGAAACATACTTTTTAATACTATCAGTTGCCAGATTACCCTTTTATAATTACATGTTGAAATATTAAAAGTACAGACCCAAATTCTTCTAAGACATGCATGTCTCTCAGTATTCACCCACAGGAAGGCTGCAGTGGCTTCATACAGAATAGATATGTCAAGTAGATGATATTTGATCTTTGTGTAGATTATATTAGTCTAAACTATTTTAATAGTTATCAAATGTTCTTCTTCTGTGCCTGCAGTTTACATGCTTTGCCCTTGTACCATGCCATGAGAATTTTTCTTGGTGAAAGGCACCATATGGAATATATCCAAGAAGGAACAGCTGACTCACAGGAGATTGATGGGCTTAGAGTTGCCTGCCCAGTCATCAGATATCTCCTAGCTCCATCTTCAGTAAATTCTCCTCAGTTAAACTCTCTGCTCTGTCCGCTGAAATTCCCTATGAACTTCCTTGCCATGTATTTAGACAAGTGAGCATTCCTTGCAGGGACACAGCACTGCCTCCAGAGGTAACAGTACAACTCTTAGATGGTTATCTGAACAGAGAGGTGCAGGCAAAGCTTAGGATATCACAGCCTTACTGCTTAAAACCATTTCTATTCCAAGTGAATTTGAATTTATTTCTTCATGATGAGCAGTTTGACACCACACAACAGGACAACAGAAGCATCATGTCTGTAAGTCAAGACAAGCATTCTGAAAAGCTGGAGCCAAGTAGGGAAGGAAAGAAACTAATTTCAGAATAAAGATTGCGGTAACAATGGGATACTGGCAAACCTGGAAAGAGCAAGCAGTCTGGCCAAAGCATCAATATACCAAAGAGGAGTAATGATGCACAAAGAACTCACATATGGTTATTATCACATAAACAAAAATACCTGGGCTGGTGTGGAGAACCTCACTCCTCCTGGCATGCTGTTGGGTACCCATAAGCGTACCCAATAAAGGTAGGCAACTTCTATCAAATTTCTGAGGCTCATTTCAAGACAAGAGTCATCCTTGTCTCTCTTCCTGGTCATTCGAAAGTAACAGGATTATTTAAAGTATGATTCCTAGTCTATTTTGGTCTCTGTGTTAGAACTATTTGAACCACAGTCTACAATTGCCTGTTTCTGCATTCTCTCTAAAGGAAAACTGTGATGACTAGCTCAGAGCTAAATATTTACACTAGGGACATCTGCATTTGGTGAGACGAATTCAAGCCTTAGAGTTTAAATAGAGAAGAGAAAGAATAGTGTTTCAATAGCATGAACAAAACCATGGCTTGCATCAGCATCTTGTAATTCAACCTGAGATTTTTATCTTTGTAGAAAAAGGGGTTACCAGAGGGACTTGGCCTTTTTAAAACATTATTGGATGCTTGTTTGCTAAGTACAGGGCTAATAGGAAAAGGAAGGAAAGGAAGCAGAGGTGAGGGACCAATGAATACAGGATAAGGAAAACAACAGGAGAGCGTGCATGATTGACATGAGGTCAGCAGTGTGTGGGGCATGAAAAGTTAAAACCAACAACCAGGAAGCTTAGGGTTGGCACTATCCAGCCAGAACTTCAGCCCAGAGCCTGACCACATAATCACTGCCTGATGAGCCCAGATTTGTTATCCTGAACTTTCACAGATTGTGAATACAAGGAGAGAATGACATGGACTTGAAAGACAATATGTAAATTTTCTGACATTTAAAAGCAATAAAACCTACTACATATCTGTGTTTTTGTGAATCTGACAGCATCCTCTTGATTTTTTTGAGCTTTCCTCCAAAACTGAGAGAAGGAATTAAAGTCACTTCTACAAAAACTAAAGATCTCTGGGGTGCTTTATACAATAATTGAGCTTCTAACAAAAAACATTTAAAATTGTTGTACTTTTGTTAAAAATTCTAGGAATTAACAAAATACATGTTCTTTCTGAGCATCTTGTATGCCTGTTCTTCTTTATTCAAAATTGTAGGACCTCAGGCTAAAACCTCTCTGTCACTTCTTTATTGCACAAGCCTGCATGATTTAGTGATTCAAAGCTGTCATATGAACTCTGCTCCTACGACAGCCTTGACAGAAATATCTACCACTTAGTTCTTTATTGTGAATGGTCTGAAGAGAAAGGAAATTATGTTTCTGGTATTCTCTCATAGTAGCAACAAAAAATCAGCATTATCTGCTGCCTTTGAATTTTTCCCATGCTTGAATTGAAGGCTGCTTCTATTGTGCATCTGGGAATGAGATCCCATAAGCAACATGAACACTCAAGTGCCTCATGACCACTTTTCCCTTGCAGGCAACCGATACCTGTCCTGAGTCCAGAATCACTACAAATCCTATCTTCTCCTGTGGTTAGCAAAAAACACATCTAGGTTTCTAACCATGCTCTGTGATCATATTGCAGGGACAAAAGAGATAAATGGAGGCTATTGGGATTGCTTAAAAATGCCCATAGCAGATAAGAGGACACCCTGGTGCACAGAGAGTGTTTCAGGGTACTTAATTCAGGACCTGAGTACCTGAGGTTCACACCTTGAGTACTAAAAAAAGCCATCTGGGATACTTCACAGGAAAGCAGAAGCAGTGAATGAGTCAGGCTTCCAGCCACATGTCCTGCCCAGAGTGCAGACCTCATGTGAAACTTCACAGAATTGAACAAGACAAGGTAGAGCCACAGCTGCAGACACAGGTGCTCTGGACTATGTGAAAAGACAAAAAGTGTCTTGTTCTGTCTGGTGTTCAAACTACAGAGCACATACCTGCATGTCAGTGTCTCTCCCACCTGAGTTACAGAGAATTCCTCGAACAACAATAGCGCTGAGCACAAGTAGCTTGAGAACAGAAAGATGCTTTAAACCCTCAGTGTTCAGGTATAGGTACCACAAATATTAAAATCTTTCTTTGTGGCAGGTCATTTAAATGTTTTTTATTTCTATTATACCAACATTTTCTTATATTATCATATGTATTATAAATAAATTATTTGCTTCATTTGGCATTAAAAATTGTTAGTTTCAAAAGGAAAAAAAAACCCCAAGAATGATTAATTCTTTGTGATTTGGAAAATAATTCTAAGGAAACATTTAATTTTAATTTTAAAAATTTATTAAGGATTCTCTCAAATGCAATTTACATCCCATAGTGGGTTGGCTTTTGTTCTTTGTTGTTTGTACAAAATACAGATCTTGGATAACAACACAGCTTTCATGTAAACATACATCTATGCATCCTATTTTTTCATACACTCTAGGTTAAGTCTTGAAGGAAATAAATGCCACAAAGTTAAACTGATTTACATCAACTGGTATGGCAACTTACACTGTGTGATGATTTAGCTTGCCTTAATTATTTTGAATTGCTTCAATTTATCCTGCACGTCCATGGAAAATTAAAAATACAGGAAGTGCGACTTCCATTTACAGCCCCTTTTGACTCTTCTGTACTACCCTGATTTGCCTGTAGAGAAGAAGATTGTATCAGACAGGCTAAGGATGGATCAATACTGGCAAAATATCTGAATGTTTCGTTCCCATGATGTTTGACAGTTCTCTGTCACATCTTATATTTTTTCCATAGCTCCTGTAAGACAGCATAAGAGATGAAAGAAAGAGAGAAAAAGAGAGAAAGAAAGAAAGGAAAGAAAGAAAGGAAAGAAAGAAAGAAAGAAAGGAAGGAGAAAAGAAAGAAGAAAAGAAAGGAAGGAGAAATTTGATGCATAATTTACTAATACCTGTTACTGAGCACAGAAATGAAGTATTATACTTGCTATTAACTGAGGGGCATCTATTTCCTGAACAATGAGTTACTTATTTTTGTAGTTTTGGCACTGTTATGGATGAATTAACTAGGTAATGCTTAATACAATGTCAAATTCCAAGTACAAATGTGTTTTTCCTTTGTATGTGCTTGATTAAACAAGTACAATTTATATCAAATAGTTCTTCATTGTAATAGTGTGGAACCCTTCCTTGGAGTGCAGGAGTAGCTTTTACTTGACACATTCAACTTTATTTCCACTACTTGGCCAATTGTATTTCTTTGCTTTCATCACCAACCCCGTATTTCCAGTCTTTCTTGTACTCAGCTGTGCAATATCCTGAACAGATATTTGGGCATTCTCTATTTCTTCAATGACTATCTAGACAATGTAATTTTCTTGAAAGATGGTAATGCTGCACAACTCATACATTCACATGAAAATAAAACATATTTTTCTTTGTATGCATTTTATTAATTTACAAGAAATCATAAGCTTTATGGGGAAAAAAAAGTTAGTCATCTGGAGGAAAACAGAACTTACAAATGTTTTTAGTCTTTTTCCTTCCTTAGTAAGAATATGAACATTTAAATGTATGCAGCAGAAGCAGATGAAATCACATTCTCTGACACTTGTTAACTCAGAAACAGATATGTGATTGATTGCAAGGTGGCGTAGCTGCTGGCATTTTTTGTCGGCACATTTTTATGATACAGTTACTTAGGTGAACTTCAAGTACATCAGTGACACATACAATGTTTCAGACACTTTGAGTGATTTCAAAGCTAATAATTTATGAAAGCTTTTGGAGCCAGTTATTAGGTTTGTCTCAGAAGAGATTGATTTTTTGTTTTAATCCGCGGTTCCTCACTATATATCCTGTTTATCTCATCTTATTTAGTTAGAAAACAAATACATAGAGCTTTAATTCAGAAATGTCTGCTTTAACTATGTGTCAACACCTTAACAAGGTGTCCTATATGAAATGTTTGGGCTTGAAAATACCTATGCAGCAGATGAGTCTAGAAAAAGGTGAAGAATATACGGAATGAAGTACCACAAAAAAATTTTAATTTTAAAATAGACCAAAACATAAGGGGAGAAAAAAAAACTACCTAACAAGAAGTTTAATGCCTTCTTTGTGAGACTGTTAGACTTAGTATGTTAATCCTGTGGGACAGAGCAAATCTCGTGTCCTCACCAAAGTAAAGGAAAAAACACCTGACGCTGAAATTGACCCCATTTATGTAGCTTGTCCACAGGTTCCTTCAGGGCTTCAGAAGTCCAGCTTAATTCAAACATGGTGATTGGGACACTGCAGAGAAGTATTAGCTAATAAAAAGATGAAGGTCTTTCTCTTCCAACATCCAGTGTATATGCAATATTGGATCACTTAACTGGAGTATTCTAAGACATAACTGGAAGGATAGTAATGGAAGGAAGAAAATAAAATCAATTATTTGCTACTGTAAATTGTGGTTAGATTGCAATGTGATATATTAATTTCAAATTATTTTATAAATGTGGAAGAACATATTAAACAACTTTAGAATGCAAAAAATATACTTAATCCATGAATATTCTGTTTGTAAGATTTTGCTACTGGAATTATTGCAAAATAATTATATGTCCTTATATTTCTAGACAATTCAATGGAAATTCAAGTTTTATTCAAAAAAGTCAGTTGAATGATTTACTATCATGTTGTAAAGTTTGAATTCTTTTAAAGCAGACATTTCTTTTATAACAACACTAACATGTAGCTCTTGTATTCATTTCCGGAAAAACTCAGATGTACTCACCACGGAATAGCATCTTTTTGATTAGCCAAGTAGAATAGCATTTCTTTAGGAGACATGGACTTATTTAAGGTATTTAAGGGAGGTCTAACAGTCACCCTTCGTGGCTTCCAGTGAATGGAAATGGCTTCAAAGATTTTACTACAGGCATAAAAGGAATCAATAAAGGATGATTAGAAGGTTATATTGCTATTTCAAACAATAACTTGGGACTTGTAATAACGCCTGTATTATTCCTAAAGTTAGAGTGTCAAATTAATTTTTGGCCTAACAGCAGTGATACTAGTAAAGCTGGTCAAGGGATGAATTTGGCCCACTGCACTTTGATTCCAGATATTCCAGACAATTTCACATATAATTGCTACACCTAGAATTCAGTTCTCTAAACAATGTGTAGGAAAACTAATCCCACAAGAAATCAAGCTTGATAATGAGGAAAAATGGATTATCAGACTTTGTATGACTGCTAGAAGAAGGATTACTCTGTGGCAATGAGCCTCAGTGGAAAACTAGGTGACAGATGAATTGCCCAGGAGTTGCAATGAAATATGCCCATTTGTCATCTCCATAGTCCCAAAATACAAATCTCATGGCACATTTTTTTCTTTAATTTAAACAAAAAAAAGAAAAAGAGCTTTCTTCTTATTATTTTTCATATAAAACAATTAGAATGCTTTTAAAATATATGTAGAATAATTTCCAAATATTCACTAGAATTCTTGGATTTTTTAGGAAGTTGCACTTATTTTCATTATTAAGAAATAATGTACAGTTATTCTTCTAGGAGATTTTAAATATTCCTTCAGAATGAGTTAAATTGAGCAGTTCTAGAAATCCCAACAAAATCCTTTGCAGTTGACCCACGGTTTGTGTTGCAGAAGATATCTTGCCTTTTTAACACAAAATCTGAAAATTCATGCAGCTGGATCTGTTAGTGTGCAAATTTAATATGTGAGCCTTACATATTACACATGACTATTGAAAATGCATAATTAGAAAGAAATCAACAAGGCGAAAACAGCAAAAATACTGAGGACAGTGTTGTGAAAAACAGACTCCACTTTGAAATTTCTGAATTTGTAAAATATAGATGGGAAATATACACGCGGTGCTTAACATTGGCTAGCGCTCAGCTTCTCCTCGTAACATTCTTTTTGATCACACTAATAATACACTATGAAGCATCACTCTGTGGGATGCAGTTAAAGCCTATTTAAGCCAAAGGAAGTGCTCACTCTCCCAGGGGAAAATATCAGAACATTTTTATTTTTACCTCAGTCACTCCAGAAAACTTCATAAGGGATAGTCTTAACTAGCATTACAGGGAAATAACTACCACCAGTATGCCTGGAAAAAACAGGAGAGAATTGAAGAGTAAATGTGGTGCTGAAAAATACTGAATAAGATGATTCAGAATTAAATGCTTAAGGCTTACTTGAGCTTCAGTTGTGGAAGGTTTATGCAAATTAGGCAGTTAATAGATATTCTTGTCAGGGATCTTTATATAAAATGCAGATAAAAAAATCCCACTCTACCTCCTCTCCCCATTCTCTTCCCCAGCTCCCAAGAGCTAATTTTCTGCCATAGAGGCCACAAATTTAGCTCTCACTTTTTCAATATTTCTGTTCTCATAAAAAATTAATTTAATAGCATTTCATGCTTGAAGCTGCCTACTTTTATTTTATCTTTTAAAGTTGTGACATTTAACCATCTGCTTTTTTTTTCTTTTTTAAAGAGAACAATAAAATAATTAGCCAGCATATTAAGGGATAGTAGATTTATTCCTAAGTAATATGTTTGGAGTCTTGGGATTTTCCCAAACTGGGTAAATAAATCGGGTTGAAAAGTCTTCCCTTATGCAATATCTTTACATCTAGAGGGAGAAAATGTGTGTAACTAATACTGTTAGTAAAACAGATTCTTGTTTAGGCACTGAGAGACATATCAAGAAAAGAACTAAAGCACTAATATAATGAGCCTTGCTATACTGAACTTTTAGTCCTGAGCAGGGCAATTAGATGAAACAGAAAAATAGGATAGAAAACACGTCTCTTTGTTCACTGGAGCCTATTTCTGTTACTCAATATAATTGTATAACTTTCATAAACAGATCAGACTCCATCTTAATGGGAACTGGCTTCTGAGTATTTTTCTTCACCCTACTGTTGCTATTGGGAGGCTGTTCTAGATCGTCACTGCTGTCTCATCATTAAGAATACTTTTGATCTCCAGCCTAATTTTATTCATGGACAATTTACAACATTTTTCTTCTGCCAACAGTGCCCTTTAGTTTAAATAGGCCTTCTCCTTTCATGGCATATAATTATTTTCCAAACATAATTATTTATAGAGAGTTATTATATGTCTTCTTAACTACAATATGTCTTCTTAGCCATTATTTTGCTAACTTAAGGAGGATAAGCACTTTTACTCATCCTTTGTTTGATAGGTGCTCTATTACTCTGATCCTCTTTTCAGCACCTGTTCAAGCTTGGTTTCCTCTCTGTTGTGCTTGGCTAGATTGTATATTCCCTGTGCAGATCCATGCAGAGGTAAATGTTCCCAAAGAGAATTCACAGGTACTGAATGGAGAGCCAACAGAAGTCGTCATGCGAAAATCCACCTTTGACAAATTCTAATGTTTGTGGATCTCATTTGAAAGCACATGTCATAATACTTATTATGCTAAATCTGACATTGTGCAGGGCTCTAGACATTGTATTTAGGGATAAGCGACTCTTCAGAATTTGCAGCTCTGAGGTTTGTTTGCACAGGTTAGTGTCCATGACCATTCTTTCCAAACATAAACAACCCTAGCTTATCTTAAAAATTGATTAGGTAGACAGTAGTTTTCAATTAGTTAAGAGACTGAGAATGTAATATTTCTCATTAGATGATGTATGAAGCTTTATCGCCATGTTTAGAAAGCTGCAATAGGGGAAGCCAGCCTCAGGTAGGATAAATTAAACAGTTTGGTAGAAATGATATTTAAGCAGCTTCAAAGAAGAAGAGAAGAATAATGTCTTAATCTCCCACAGTAACATGTGGTATTTCAGTGTTCTTTTACAAGCAATGAACATAGAGGCAGAGGAGGAAGTAAACAAGATCCCATCATTCTCTCTGGTTAGAAAAAGTGGAGGTGGCTCAGAGTGGCTCTTTTGGGGACTCTGGTTGCCATCTTTAACAGGAGGAGCACAAAAATATTACTTTAAGAACACTTCAAGGTTTATAGATTTGGAGGACTTTTCAGAGACTAATTATGTGTTCAAAAAATCTAATATCCAGCTGAGATGTATGAGCAGCCAAGGTATATCCTTATTCCTGAGGTTACTGTTTATAATGCATGCTGTTATTTTAAGTCAATAGTTATTTTAAGTCAATAATTATTTGAAGGTAAGCATATTCTCATATTCTTAAATCTTTTATACCGGTGAAATTGAATCTGAGTAATTTGGTTCATGTCAAACACTCTATTCCTTTGGGTCACTATTTAAAGGTTTCCAGTCTCCTCTGAAGTATGAGGGGCCTCATCATAGATAGATTTAAAAATGGTCAAAATTTATAGAATTAATTTTCTGAACTGTATTCTGAGCTTCCACTAAGGAAGAGGGAGAGCTGGAATTGGAAATTACATTTCTGCTAAAGCCTTGCATAACCTTCTGTATGCAAATTCAATGATTAGAAAACTTCTGAGATGATAGACAGAGGTGTGAGCCTTCCATTCTCTGAGCACTGGTCTAAGTAACAGCCTCTGAAATATCACAAGACAGAAATGCTCCCATTGTCTTGTTTCAGATAATCTACTTTGAATGAAACAATTGCGTATTAATTTGCTCAGTGAGAGTGCAGGAGTGTGAGGATGAAGATCCCTCCTAATGGCTAAAGTTTCTGTGCAGGGAGGGAAGCTGCTAGTTGCAATTTTTAGCACAAAATTTGTTTATGCATTTTACCAATAAGTGCCAAATGGAACTTTTTTAATGAGCCCCCATAGTGGAATCATTTTTAGGAGCTGAGCCATTAAGCTAGAAATGTATTCTCATTCTAACTTCTCTCTATCACTGTGATTTTTGATTATTCCGTATAGAGTGGAATTGCTACAACAGGAAGGATTAAGAGTCCTTGTATAAAAAAAGCATAGTAGATTGATGGTGATAGCTTAGGAGATGTGGGTTTGATAGCTCCTCGGCAGAAGACAAAATAGAATTTTTGTCCTGTATCTTCTTGCAGTGCGAGCTATTAAATAAAAAGCAATATGAGGAGATCATCCATTTAGATTTAGAAGTCCGTAAACTCAATATATTCAGTGAAGTGCTTGATCCTTCAGGCATAGTCAGGATCTATGCTTGGCACAATTTTTTTTCGCTTTCGGATGCTGGCTATTTAATCATGAAACTGATGACAGTTCGAGAATACATGTTTTGAACATAAATAAAAAAGTAAGGTGAGATGCCAAGGAAAGCCTTTAATATCAAAAAATAAGATTCTGATAGTATTGATTTTTCCTTTTAAAATTATTTTTTAAATTTTACAAACTGAAATTGGGATTGCTTTATAAATTGTAATTTTTGTTTAAAATAAATACAAATAATAATTTTGCAATTTTGGAAAATTTTCAGTATCACAAATATTTTCATAAAACTGGTATTGAAAAAATTAGATTTCAATTTCTTATTTTGTTTAAAGATGAAATTTACTAAATTATGTAGAAATCTAAACTATTCTTGTAGAAGAGGGAAGCAATTATAAAAACTATTATTTGGTTTTAATAAGTCCCATAGAGGTTAATATATCAATAAAATGGTATTTTCTTGACAAGTTAAAAAAAAAACAAGAACACTTCAAACACCGCATTTTCTAATCATTTATACACTTTCATTTTTCTTATCTTTATTGGGAAAAATGAGACCTCAACCCAGGGCCAGCACGATCTGTGACAATCCCTGTGCACAGCCCCACGACAGCGTAACCAGGGATCAGAGCTGGTGAGCAGGGAGCACAGACTGCCCCGGGTTCAGCTCCCACTGCTTTACACAGCCCTGCAGCACCACCCCAGCGTGCCTGGCACCTTGAAACCCTGCTGTGTGCCAGCAGCGCCCGCCGCAGGTTCCCAAAGGCAGAGCAGCATTCCAAGGGGCTGCAGTACAGCCTTCACAGACCCTCTGCGCTGGAAAAGGAAACACAATTATGTCAAAGTACCACACGAACACAATGTGGGGCTGCAAAGTGATTCAGGAGCACAGACTCTTTAGATGGAGGTAAACAATGTTAGTAAGCTTCAGAGCCTAAGACTTCTCACTGGCCCTATTTAATTAAATGATATAGGCAGTCTTTGGTATTTCAAAGACTTGTTTCTGCACAGCCTTAGAACTTATCCCAAAGTGGCAATGGTTTCTAACCATGTCCTGCTGTTGAAAAATCTAAGTCTTCAATGACTTTTCAAGTTAATTTGGATGTTCTGTACATATTTGGGATGGTTCAGCTTTTGAATTAACATCTGGGGAAAATATGTATGAAAGAGCAGTTCTATGACTGCTTTTTCATAGGAGCAACAGACAAATATGGAAATCTTTCTCTTGACACCGAATATGACTGTAGAGCCAAAAATATGTCAAGATATTCTGTCTTGAAAACAGAGCAGAAGTGGAATACGGATTTGAGCTTGCAAAGAATGAAATGAGCAGATGTTCTGTCAACAAACTGATCACTGTGCAACAAATTTTAAAACAAGTGGAACCAGGACATTTACCACATTTTTACACAAATCAGTTTTTCTTCAAGCTGTAGTTGAGACTGCTCTCATGAGCATCATTTTGTTAAACACAGAAAATTAAAAGAAAAAAGACATTCTAAAAGTCAGATTTATTTTAATTCTAAGTTTTTATTTAGAAGCAACAATGTTCTCTTCTGCAATCAGTATTGTCTTCTGTTGCTGAGTTAGGTAAATGAGTTATTTGTATACTAGATAGAAATGCTGTCATCATGTAAAGGCCTCATCCAAATTTTTCAAGTCTATACGTGTTAAAGGGAGTGGAGAATTGTAGCTTGGGCACTTTCCACTAGATTTCAAAATGTTTGTTCTGTGACCCTCTAGTATATCTATCACAGCACTCCAACACCTTGGAAGTAATCATTACAGTCTCCCCCTATATATGTATCTGCTGCCATAGGTTATCAATAAGAACATGCACAGAATTTTCTGCATTTAAGGAGGTTTAGCAAACGGGTGAATCATCTAGTCTGTCTCAAAAAGAAAATTAGCCCAAGCTTTTGACCGATATCCAAACAAATCACTTTAGGTGATTAACTAAGACAATATGACACTTAAACCTGGCGCCAACTAAGTGCAGTGTCTCAGCTACCCACACAGTGAATGGAAACTGGTAGACACTTGTATTGCACAAGTAGATAGCCTATGTGCCAAGCAATATACCTAGAGCTAGCTGACAGAAAATACACCAGGATATTCAAGGACTTACTAGCCTATATTCTAGTGTGTCTGAGAAATTTCACACCTTGAAGTTGATTGCCTCTGTAACCAAAAATACAAGATTTACAGGATACTGTATGTATCATTGAGGCCAGATAGGGTGCTAAATTTACATTACCAAAAGGCAGTTGAGCTATTTATTGAAAAGAGAAGCTGCGTACACAGGTAAAGGTGCCAGTTCTACAAGTACTGTAAATGATATAAGTACTTACATCTTTACAATGATGGACAAGAAAAATCAGCATGACATGTTTTTTCCTTAGAAAGTACTCCTTTATCTTTCCATCCAAACTAACACAAAATTAATATCCATTAACCCTTAGTAAACATTAGCTTTTTTATTGCAGACAGTTACTAGTAGTTCATCGTTCTAATAAAGAAGGTGTTATTATGCAGATCTCTAGTGATCTTATGGTCACACTTAAACAATAATTTGAAAGAATTATACATTTAACTGATTATTTTTATAAACTGGCGTTCCAATTATTACTCACAGACAATTATGTACTTTACTCTCAGCATGTATTGTAAATTTACTCTGTAGTCTTGTCTCTTAACCAGGATTTTTTCAAACTTCTATGTAGTGATATTTTTAGAGCACATCACAGAACCACAGAATGGGTCAGGTTGGAAGGAACCATAGTGGGCATATGGTCCAACCTACCTAAAGCAGAAAAATTCTAGAGCACATTGCACAAAATGCAGAACCAGGCAGTTCTTGAATATCGCCAGTGCAGGAGACTCCACAACCTCTCTGGAGAATCTGTTCCAGTGCTTGGTCATTCGCACATTTAAGAAGTCCTTCCTTGTTTTCAAGTGGAACTTTCTGGGCATCATTTTCTGCCCATTGCCTCTTGTTCTGTTGGTTGGCAACACCAAGAAGAGCCTGGCTGTATCCTCTTGACACCCCCCTTTAGATATTTATACGTGTTAATGAGGTCCCCTCTCAGTCATCTCTTCTTGAGGCTGAACAGGCCGAGCTCCCTCAGAACTTTCCCTTTTAAAACTTGGGTAGTCAGAAGTTATTATAATACCTACATAAAGATTGACTAATTTCATAATATTTTGATTGCAATCTAACAGCTGTATTTTCTTCATATACTGGTGGTTCATATTTGCTATTTGTGCAAACCTTGTGTCAGTGTGAACAATCATTATGCTGACAGCCATAAAAGCTTATCAAAATGAACATCATTGCACAACAAAACCAGAAACCTTGTCGAAAATATTCCCTTTGAAACAGTCAGAGCTCTGGCCTTCTATATAAAACTCCCAGTGCATGAAAGACGGAGCTCTTCCAGTGCTACTTGTTATAGTTTTGTTTTAGAATTAAGGGACACTAGAACTGGGAAGAAGCACAAAGGAAAACTTTCTGTGCACTGACTTTATGAATATAGTTAAAGAGAATGCTTTCCTTGACCAGTCCGTGTAATTTTAAGAGTCAGTTTAGGGAATGTTGCCAGGTGGGCTGTCCTTCAAATTTGAGTTGTCACTCCATTATTTAAAATAGTTAAGTCACTCTCCTGTCCCTTTCATATAAAGTAACAGTACCTTTCATATAAACCATGAATATATTCAGCCCTGAGAAAGCCTGGTATCTAATTCTGTGTAGGGAGGATGTCTGCTAGAAAAAGGAGCTGATAACTGCTGAAGCTCTAAGTGAGGGCTGCTGGGGAGAAGACTTTCTTGAAGTTGTTCTAGCTGTGTAAACGAGTTTCAGAAAAACTGGAGGAAGTTTGGTTATGTGTTCAGTTTTGTACATTGATGAATTGGTGCTGTAATATTTTCTTGTTGTTATGCTTATAGTTAAGTACCTATCACATGCTTGCTATAGCAACACGAGGATAAAAAACAGTGGGAAGATGGAAGCTGATGATTTTTATCTGTCATTCATGATGCAAACACTTGCACTACTTGAATCCAAATGCAAAGCAGAAGCAAGACAATGAGTGATACTCTGCCCTTCAGCAGAGTTAGAAACAATGGTCAGAGACATTCAGCAGTACCTCCGTAAACAAGAGATGTTAAAATAAAAAAACTATTGCAAAACATGCATATGCCAGGTTGAAAACATGAGTCATGACAGCTCTGAAATGCGGTAGTCCCAATGCCCACCCACTTTTTTTATAGTGAACACAAAGAAAGCATCCCAGGAAGCTTCTGTTCTCTCAGGATGTGTTTTATTAAAACATCCAAATTGCAGATGAGTACAGAACCAGGGTCTCTGCAGGACGAGCCCTTGCGTGCCCTTAGGGCAGACACGCGGTGCTGCTCTGGGCAGCACTGGAGAGGGGGCTCTGCAGGGCCCCGCGGGTACCCAGGCCCTGCCTTCCCACCCTGCCATCTCTCAGAACACACGGGAAACTGCAGGGAGGTAAGGAGGGGATTTTCCCTTTCAGCTCCTGGGCTGCACCTGTGGCAAACAGGCATGGATGGATGTCCAGGCAGGGAACTGATGATAGCAGTATTTTCTCAGCCCTGGCCTGGCACTCCTGGCCTCAGGCAGGGGGACTGTGAGGCAGCTCTGGGGGAGCAGAGCTGTCCTGGTCATGGAAGATCTTAATTGAAGTGCAAAAAGTGTTCTGTGACACTAAACAGAGAAAAGTAGGAGTTTATTATGAGTGCATTCAGTAGGGGATCCACATTAGAGTGCTGCAAGTTGGGGAAAGAAAGTATTTCACCTCTGAAGAAGTAGGGGAATGGGCACATGTGTCTGAGAAAAAGTCCATAAAATATTGCTAGCTGATTTCTGGTGGAAATTTTGATGTCTGTAGTTAAATGAATTCAGTAAAAATTTTACCAAAATCATAGCATGTTTCAGTCCAACTTCCACTGAACTTTATATCTCTGGCCCCCCCCCATATAATTCACAGACTTAGTTCTGTTATTCTACCAAGTCATCAGTCTTTTGTGATCCTGCAAAGTTATTTTTCCTTCTTTTTGTTGTTGTTGTTGTTGTTGTTGTTGTTGTTCAAATGCAAAATGCAAGTTAATCACCCTGTTAGGTTAGCATTGAAAATGCTGTACAATTACAGGATTAGTAGTTAGTTAGAGCCCATTTTGGTGAAATTAGAACTCTTTGGAAAAGTTGAAAGTTTGAACTACTACATCTGCCTTGGCTTTAAGTGACCATTTTATTTCATTCATTATTTCATTTCATTCAGTCTAAAAGCCAGTAGCTACCATATTATTCAACAGGAAAGGATGGGCTAATTAATGTTCACATCCATATTTCTCCTTCTTTTTTCTGTGGAGATGGAAAACTTAAAAAAGAAAAGTGGAGAAAAAGTTGTTTTGAAAGTGAGAATCATAATGATGAGCCATTCTATGGTATTCTACAGCTAGGTAATACAGGGGCATAGGGGAAATGCAGTGCTCTGGATCAAGCCAAGAATTCCTGAAAGTTTGGGGGTTTGGGGTTTTTTTTAATGCAGGCTTTTATTATTACTGAATTTTTAAAATATTAATTCCTTTTGTTTCAAATGTTTATCCAGCTGTATATTTTCTTACTATTTAACAGCTAGTATCATACCTGAAAAAAAGCATCATAGAAAATTGAATAAATGGAAAATTTGATTAATTTTCAATAGAGGCATCTTTATATAAAAACCTCCTATTTGTGGTTCAGGATACTGAGGTATCCATAAATTTACTTATGCTTTTTTACCCCTAGCCTCTTGGTCACCATTGTCTTTCATTTGACAAAAAGAATCCCTGCCTGCTAGCAGTGGTACATCCAGCTTCTGCAAGGAACTAGAAAAGCAAGTAGCTAGCTTTTTATTTTTCTGAAACATGTGATTTTATTCTTGGATGATGTCTGGCTGTTGCCTCTGAATTCAGATTAGATGCTAGTGCACTGTAGTTTGGGCAACAGCTCGCAAGGGAAGGTAACACGAGCTACTGTATTCCAAGGCTTATTTTCACCCATTCTAACTTCCAAGGGGAGGAAATGCATATTCAGTTTGTTATTTCTAATTCTTATTCTTAGATCAATGGTGGGTTATTTTTGAAAAATCAAAGAAAATAAGGGGAATCAATTCTGAGTGACAATGTTGTGAAAAATTTACATGTTTCTGTTTTACGGAAGCGTTGTGACCTTTTTTTGCTCTCCGGTATCTCAGAAGTATTTGGTGTTAAAAGTTCAAGCTTGTCATGCACTTAATCCTTGATGAGAACAAGTTCATGTGGCATGTCTGAACAGATTTGATTTAGAAACAGAAAATTTACTTTTAGTCCTATCTAGCCCAATCCAGAATGGAAGATAATTAAGCAGTTCCAGATGCCTGCATGTGGCATCTTTAGCAGACATGAGCATATTTCTTCATCCTCACCAGTAATTCTATTCTGGTTTGCTTTCAGTTTAAAATGAGAAGAAGAGGGAAAGAAAGTTACCTTTCCTTTGTGTTGTGTCACTTACCAAACAATTTATTCATATTTTATACATTTTATTACTGAAATATATTCTAATTATAATATACATTTACCAGAATACCTTTTTGCCATATTTTTCCAGCAGCACTAGGACTACACCAAATCAAGATATTATTTAGTGCCTCCTGAAAGCATAACTTGAGGTATGTATTGCTCCCCAAACTCTGACTTGACAGAGAACAGTGTGAGAGAATGATTAGTTTTTAAACCTGGGGCAGGACTGTGGATCCACTGGAACCACATCTGTTAAGACAGTTTTCCAAATGCACTTCTTGTTTCATATGACTCTGATTTAGTATAGCCCTGCATTTAAAATAGAAAACAAAGGAAGGGAATGTCAAAACTTGAATTTTAAATTATGTACAATATTGAATATTAGAGAAGAGGTGATGGAATAATTTATACAGAATTAATGAAGCATTTTCAAATTTCTAGCATGAAGTTTTTTTGCTGTGAAGGATTAAACCCTAGGATTAAACTCTAGCAAACTTTTTTCAAAGCATTTAGGTTTCTTTGGGATTCACTGATTTGGGACTTGCTGAAGGCCCAGAGAATATCTGGCTGGCATGACATTTCCTAATTTCCAGCTGCAGAACTGTTTTTTCTTGTCTGCTGTGAGTAAGCAATGTTGGTTCTCAGGATACTTGGCTCCACACTTTTTTCAAAATCCCATAATGACTCGACATGAAGAAATGGATGAAGTTACTTCTTCT
>QWTY01022358.1:0-61460 GCA_008033365.1 Pseudorectes ferrugineus | reverse complement strand
TATGAGTACATGAGATCATATATATTATGCTGATGAATATTCTATATTAAGTACTATAAGCTTAATATATAATAACAACAACATAATTATAGGGTGATCTTAAACATTAATCAATATCAACAGAGCATGTGAAATTTGCTATTGAATTCTGCGGCACAATGAGTCCATGTAAATTCCCAAATGCTGATTTTCATCAATTTCTATTCTCAGCAGCAAAGACAGGTGATGGACCATCCCTTTATGGCTGGAACACCCTGGGAGCCATGTTTTTGGCATATGCTTGACTGGAACAATCCTGATGCTTTTGAATCATCTTTAAAATCTCTCAGAAATTAGGATTATTGAACTTCAATATTTTTATTCTTACTATAACTTCAGTTTTACTTCTGGTAATATATTCTGAGAGGACTTTTATAAAAAACAAGGTTTTGATTATAGACTTTATCATAGCAAGGAAATTCAGAACATAATTACAGTCATTAATTATCAGTAATTAATTTTAAATAGTTTCCTGTTCTTTATTAAAGAGGAACTATTGTTATACTATATGTTTCCTTCTTCTAATGCAATTGATTTTGACTCTGTCTTGTCATTAAAATGCATATTTCTAGAATTATTACTCAAAAAGAAAGACTCTTTCTTTAAAAACAAAAAATGCAAACAACGATTCTTTTTGCCAGAATTTGAATCAGCTACAATATGCTGTATGTTATAACTTGATGAAGTCCATGAGCCAGGAACTGCAACAAATAGAAACACAAGCTGAGTCATGAGAGAGGGCTGAAGTAAGTGGTTTAAGAATCCTTTACTTTCAAAAAAAATTAAGCCTACTTCTAATTTCCTGACTAAAGCCATTGTGATTTGTAGATGGATGGCAGAGCTGGCTTGTAAAGCCAGGGTGATTTGTAGATAGATGGCAGATCTGGCTTGATATTAAATACATCAGGGAGGAAATTAGGTTGGAAAAATCAATGGCTGGTTATGAATACTAAAATCAAAATAAAACTTTTGGGGAATAGAGACATGAGGCAAGCTTCCAAAATTGCCCCATTAAGAACTTCTGGACCTAGACTTGTCTTATTTAAACAGCCAGAGAGATATGCCTGCTCCTGTCTTTGGCAGAGGCAGCAGCAATGGTTATTTAAATTAATTCCAACTGTGCAATTCCTTTAAAATATAAATTCACTTTAAAGAATAAACAGATATACACAAACTAGATCTGACTGTCTTTGTACTTTTAAGAACGGAAAGTATGAACAGTTTTGTTAATCCCAAGTAGTATTTAGCAGATAAAGTAAAACTTACTATCTGATCAGTAACATCAGAAAAAAAAAATGGAAAAATGGGACACCAAAAGACCCATCAAACCACTTCATGTGCACAAAAGCAAAGCATTACTGCATTGTGTTGAGACTGCCAGAAACACGCTGGCCCTGCTACAAATGCTTTGTACTAGATGCTGTAACCTAAGTTTGGTTATCAGTACTCAGATTTGTAAAGTGTGGTTTGGGGTCAGGTTTGTAGAGATGCACTCACCTGACCCCAAAGGCCCACAGAGCAAACCAGAGTATGAGCTAAGCCACTCCATGAGCTGCAACTGTGACCAGCTCCAGGAGGGTAAGCTTTATTCCAAATTGTTATGCCTGCTTTAGAAAATGAAGTAAAACCACCCTAACTGCTGGTAACGAATACCTGAGACACAAGGATATGATTAAGCCTCCAGCAGCAAATTAGATTCTGGATTAGTGGGGAAAAACCCTCCCCTTTGTCCTTCTCTAAGTGTTTTCTCACAGAAAGTGAAGCTTCTCTGTCTTTCTCATTCACTCTCTGAACAAGCATTCCCTCCTCCAAATTTTAAGTTCCACCCTGCTCCACATCTACTGAATTGAGAGACCCCTAAGTTTAATAAACTTCTGCTCACTTCCAGTATTTAAAAAACATAAAAGGAACCAAGAAACCAACTTTCAACTCTGTGTTACTCAACCTCTCTAAATGCAAAGCTTGTTGCAGAAATTGAATGCACCACCACAAGGATTCAGAATCACCAAGTACTCAGCTACACCATGACAACTCGTAACAATAATGTTAGCAACTGAGAAGGAAAAGTGGAATCTGTCACATCTGAAATATTGTGTCTATATTCGGCATTTACATTTCATTTCAGTTGCAAAACAATATTTTGCAAATGTGTTTTTAAATGACTGTATACTGTGGTTATTTCTGTTAAAATATGCTCAAAACTCTGTATCATTTATGATGAATGCATTACTGCCTCCATGAGAACATAGATTCATGCATGTTGTGAATGACTAAAAATACTAAACAATATTTACCAAGTCCAACCAAATGTTGATTTGAAAAGCATGAGGTAATAAAATTTCATAAAGACCAAGAGCTGATGCTTTTATAAAATAATCCTTTCATAAAAATGTGGACTTGCCATTCTGCAAGACATAGATCAGTGCCTCTATGCCAGATAACAGCTGCCCATTTAACATCGCTTGTTTGTATAAAAAGATTTTGTCAAGCTTTTGAATTCACTTGACAGACTTATTGTCCAATGATGTATTTTTCAACTGAAATTGATTAGAAAATCTATCAGATTCATACAATCATTTAATCAGCTCGAAAGATGAGTTTTTCCTAGTCTTTCATCATAATGTTCAACAAAAAACCACAAAAAACAAGAGTTGCTATGCCAAAATTAGACCAGACATGTTAAAACATAAGTAACTTCTAGAAACTCCAAATCTTAAAAAAACACAAATAGATATATAGATAACTCCCAGATAATTAAGATGCAAAATGTTTAATAATTCAAATTGGAGGTGGCAAATTCTGTTTATCCTACTCTTCAATTTAAGTACGACAGGAAGTACAGAAACAGTGCAAAGTAAATTCAAAGTTTCTGATTCCAATATTCCTTGTGTAAATTAAAATAGTCATTACATGGAGATTGACTCTCAGGTCAAATGTGAATGGAAAAAACTCTGTGAGATTCCATTGCCATTACTAAAAGCTACAGCACCAACTCAGTAAAATCAGTTTACCCAGTAACTCAGCACTCAGTACACTGGAACACTAAGAAGCAATGAAACAGGATAGCTTGGGCCTTGCAAAACCGCTTCATTTTCATTTCTTGTGCTTTCTTTGTAGAATCAATCATAAAAATTATAAAAGAATGTTTTAAACACACACCTGGAAGATATTTCAAGCAGTCATCTACTGTACTGCTGGGCCCCCACCATCAGTCCTGAGGGGTTTCTGTTCTGCAAGTCTCCATCACTGCCATTCCACAACCCGCAGAGGCAATCATTTCCCACATTAAAACTCTCTCGTTTTCACATTAACAGGATTCATCTCCATTCCCAATATCAGTTTTCCTTGCAGAAATTTATGATTATTTCCTGTCCTGTTCACTGTGGTGATGAAGAATGGCTCATTCCCTTCTGGTTTGCAGTATTTAACATCCTTGAAGAGATGTCTCTCTTCAGTCTTTCCCAATTCATTCAATTTTTCTGTGGAAAGTTTCTATTTCTATACCAAATAGTTCTCCTTTCTTTTCTGTAGACTCTCCCTTTTTGTCTGTATCAGTTGTGAATTGCAGTGTGCAAACAACCGCACTGCAGCTGAGGCTTGCTCAGGAACTCACAAAAGTTACCTCATGCATCTGGCAGGGCACACTGCTGGTCATATCAGCCTCACAGCCTTATCAGGATCATGTTTCCCTAGACTGCCTATGACAACTCTTTCCAGCCATGGCAAAACTAGCAAGTTTGCCACTTTAGACCAATTAGAGCCATGTTCAGGTCATGATCCACAAGAAGCCCACTACTGCTTCCTGCAGAACTTGGTAGCCAGCTGTTCCTGCTTTCCCTCCCACAGAGCATAACCATCAGACTTCATCCATCATCTTCACAGTATTTTTCCAATTTTTCAATATAATTTTTGGATTCCATTTCCATCCTCCAACACATCCAAATTTTCTCCCAGATGTGCTCCAGATTTAAAAAGCTGTCACGCTATTCAATCCTCTGGCTCATTCATTAAAAAAATGAATAAATGCACACAGAAAATAATCAGACCCAAGACTAGTAACTGAGCAGCACTGTTCAACATTGCCCTCCATTTTGAATCTGGACCATCAAGCAGCTCTCTGGATACGGATTTCTAAGTAACTTCAACTGCACTGTGCTCCCCTAAAGTATACTAAAATTATTTTCCTTATAAGATCTGCTAAATCATTGTAATTTTTTTTTCAATTGGACCAGCCTTTCACAGAAAGTACTTTAGGAGTTTTCTGTGGCAGTTGAAAACTATCTTTGTGAAATACCTTGGTACTTTTACTGCACATTTTGGAGTGTTTTTCTTTGCCTGGGAGGATAAGGCTGTTTCTGCCCTGGAAGATAAGAACCCTTCCAGAAATCACAGATGCTACAATTTCTTGGCTGTCCTCATTCAAACTACCTCTGACTTTAATACTAATCAGCTGGAATTTACCCAGCAGGTACAATCAAATCTAAAAAGGTATCTGTCCCCAAAATCTTTCTTCCCTATCATTAAGTAAAAGAAGAGACACAATTTGATTTAAAGAGTGTGACTGATTTGTACCCTACTGTACTCCTTTCCCAGCTCAGCCACTTCAACCCCTCTGTGACCACCACCATGTGCCTTGGGGTACCCTGTCCCCTGCTTACCAACAGCTTCACCCAGGCCTGAAATTTGGCAGTTCATAGTGAACATCCCACCAGTAGTGCTCATCATGGCTCCTCTTTTTAGCTGTCATGCAAGGATCAGAGGTTTTCTGTCCTGCTTGATCTCTGCCTTGGAAGGAGCATACGTAGATTTCATACACAGAGCCATGCCTCTTTCCTTGAAGGACTCTTTTTTCTTTTATTCAAGATTTTGTCTTTGTTGAATAAGTTCTTCAAGTATTAGTATAGCTATCACATAAATTACTTCACAAAACCCAAAATTCTCTACTTTGTATAGGCCTAACAAAGACATCAAAGGTGATCTAAAAACTTTCCTACTATCATTCTCTGTCTCTTTGAGCTTGTCATAAAAAAAATATATAAAATTTCTGATTTTTGACTCTGGCCAAGAAGCAACAACACTTACTTGCAGATTCTTATCATCCCTTCATAGACCTTAATTTAAAACCCTGCTCTGGTGTGAGGAAGCTCATGAACGTTGGTGTAATTTCCAAGCTGAACCAAGGGATGGTGCTCCAGGCAGAAGAGCAAATAAAAAATAAGGACTTAAGATGAAGCATTATCACTTTACCTGGTTACTTGCTATTTGTTACTTCTTTCTGCTTTATCAAACCTGACATATGCATGAAAGAAAACTGCAATAACACACAGAAATGAGACAAAGTTAGAAGGAACTCAGTGGTCAGAATCCCCAAGCACTACATGCATGATAAGATTCCATTAGAAGCTACACCAGCACGATGTTATTTACATCACTTCTGCATTTAGTTAATCACTGTAGGAATTAATTAAATTCCTTTTTGTTAAAAGTAGAGGAAGAATAAGAAATTTTACATTCAGGAAAAAATTTGCAAAGTGTGTGTATTGATATTTGCTTATCGACTAAAAAAATGAGGTTTTCATATATAAGGCATATGAAAAGATTTATTGACACCAAGTAGTTGGGACAAAAATATTGATTCAGTGCACCACAAGCAAGTTTAACCTCCTACTGCATTACACTTCAACAATGCCTGTGAAGACATATGTGATAAGCTCTGTGCACAAATTATTTTCCCATTCCTTTTATTGGGTGTTTTTAAGGAAAGATCATAATGGAATAATTATGTTATTGGTTGAAACAACACTTTCACCTAGTTCAGAGACTCCACAGATGGAGCCAAGATGGATGTCAGACTTTTAATAGAAACTCATGGACAGAAAACCCCATCTTAAAAGGTTGCAAGCAGAAAGTTGTCTTCTTTTCAGAAATTGTTAAGTTCAAGACAGGAGTACCACCCCCACACATATTTCCAGTTCTCAAAAGCCTCAAATAAACCTGCCTCAGCCTTCAAATCTTGCAATAGAAAGACTTTAAAGCAAAATTCTTGTCTTTCATCGACTTGAATCAAAGAAAATTTTGAAGAGTATCAGCTTAATTAAATTTAGCTTCTGCAACACAAAATTTTCTATTATATTTCTATGTCCATTAATGCTTCTGGAAAGAATCCACAGTATATGCAAAAGCATAGCAAAACCAACAGCATTTTAAAATGAAGTGAGAATTAAATAAAGCCCAATAATTTTGTAGTAAAGTAATCCTGAAAGTCTGCACACAGGCAAGGCAAATGGAAAAGCAGAACTTTCTCCATATTCCTATTTCCATTCAAGTCAGAGATTTTTTTAATTTTTTTTTTTTTTATAGGGGCATCATTACCTTATATAATACCTGTTCCTCACATAAGAAACTGGCATGGGGCTGCTAGAGACAATAGTCATGCCTGAGGTTAAAGAGTGAAGGCAGCAGCCCCACCATGAAGGCCCTGGACAGGCCCTCCCTGCCCCGACTGGCAGAAACACCTCACGGGGCCCCAAAACCCCAACAACAGCAGAGCCCCCATCCTCACATGAGGGTCTCTGCACTGTGCAAAAATCAACTCGAGAAGTTTAAAAATTCTGTTTCTTGCGGAATTATACTTGCTTGTCAACCAGGAGTGAAGATCACCATCATCCTTTTCACGTTGCTTTCTTTGGGTTTGTTTTGGTTGGGGTTTTTTTTTAGGCAATTGTATTAAAACATAGCACATGGGTTATTTAACAAAACAAACAACCCTATTGTAGCAACTGCTCCACAGCTAAAGAGCAAATAGTTCACATTAGTTTTCTTCTTCTTGTCCTGCTTTGATTAAAAGCTATAACCACTAAATCTGATGATGAAAATCAGAGTAAACCAACAAACCTTACTTAAGCCAATTAAGCCAACCTAATTTTCACCAGCTGAGGATACAGCCTCAGTAACTTTTACTGCTTTAAATAATCAGAGAAGTAACTTATTTATATACACATATTTATCACCCACTTTGTCTGTCCTTCATGACCTCAAGCTGTTTTATGAAATCCATTTTTTAGATTATTCTGGTACCATCACTAAAGATGAAAAGTATGACCACTATTTCCCTGTCTCTTAAAAGCCCATTTAGACAGCTAGACATCCTGAGCAGAAAGACAATTTATCTGGTAAAACTATTAATTTCTTTTATCTTGCTCCACCCTGTGAAAGACAACATGTGAATCATATGTACAAACAGTGGTATTTTTTCAGCCCCATCACAGCAGGCCTTGAGCTATTTTAACCACACCCCTCATGGGGTAGAGTTGTTTCCCAGCAGGCCATTATAAAACAAAACAAGATTATGTTACTGAAATCAGCTTCTCTAAAACAGAAAACATTTTGTGTCTCAGTGATCTAAAGAACATGGCAGTTTATGAACACTACAGCCTGCTGTGGCTTGCTCTATCACTGCTTCAAAATTACAATTACTGCCCATCAAAATAGCAATCTGCAGGAGCCCAGAATCTCTGCAATGTCTCACGTCAAGTACTTTAGGCAGCACTTCAAAGTGCTTTGGGTTTGATACTTGCCGAGACAGGTGTTTGTGTCAGTAGTGTTGTCTCTTAAGTACTCATCATTTCCCTTCTCTGGGTACATCACAGGGGCTAGTGGCTTTACCTGACCCTGTCACAGGGTCAGAGAAAGTTTCTGAAACTGAGTCAGGATGATCTTTACAGGAACCCTTGGTATTTCACAACAAGAATTGGATTTCTCCAGTTTAGAGGCACAGAGCAGCATCTAGAATAGAAGAAAACTGGGCTGTCATTCTTTTGAAGTTTCACAGAAAACCTACTTCCTTGATTTCCTAGTACAACAACACAGCAGGGTGACTTGTCTTGCTGTCACCAGCCTGTTCCACTATTTCACCTCTTCTATCCTACAAGCACAATGTGTCCTCAACGCTTCCAATGGCAGCGCCCGTGTCCCCAACACAGTCACTCATCCTTCGGTACGGGATGCACTCTGGCACAAGCCCCAAGGCTCACAGGAAAAGGACACTGCAAAGGGAGGAGGTGAGGGCTCTGCTCAAAGACAAGGAGAACTGAAGAGGCCCCATGCAGAGTGTCACACGGCAGCCGAGAAAAGCAACACCTGAAAGCTCTGCACATCCCTCAGTGGAGGAACCGGGGACAATAAGCTGAAGCAGTGCTTAAACAAAAGGTTACATTTGAGAAGAGCTTTGTGCTGGTTTTTAGGTATGAGGTATCTGTTCCATGTGGCCAAGGCAAACTAGAGATGGGGCAAATTACACCTTTTATCTCTGAATTTGTTACTTTCTTTTTCTGTTATTTCGGTTCCCACCTTCTGCTTTGGCATATCTGCCTTTAAATCCTGTGGATTTCAAGCTAACATTGCCCACTCTCTCAGTTTTGCAACATTCAGTATTTCATAACTCTGAGCAAACTTTTATATGCTAGAATCTGGTGATTTTGTGAGTAGGTCAACTTTTCATTTGCAGGTAAAAGGAAAAAGCCTCATAACTACAGAGAAAAGCTGAAAATACATGTCCTAAAAATTCCATTATAAAGAACAGGAAGTTCCTTAAATGTCCTACAAATTACTGGCTCAATATTGAGGTATTTATTAATTTTTTAAATGTTTTTCAGTGATTTTAATGTTTCAGTGTTTTAATGGTTTTTCTTTTTCCCTGCATAGTCTTCTGTCTCACTTCTGATTCACCCAGCTGCATTTGAAAAGAACAGATTAAAAGCAGGAAAAACACAACTTGTTTGAAGTTTCTTTCCTGTCCTACCCTCTTTCTTGTTTTTCAGTTTTGATTGCTTCAAATGCAAACTCGTGATAATTTTACACATTCTTCCTAGTACTATGACCATAGCATGTTGTAATGTAAATCACAAATAATTCGTACTTTATCAGAAACAAACAACACAGTCATACTCCCATTTTTTTCCAGAATGAGAGAATTAAAAAAAAAAAAAATGGAGGGACCTTGCAAGCATAATAAACGTTCTGCTGGTTCTGCAACAAGAGCAAATACTTGTAGGGATGTTTATTTCACTGGAGAGTAGAGGGTATGTCCTGCCTCGGACTGAAGGACACGTTGGACTGACCCTGCCAGCTTTCATTTTATGACCTTTACAGAACAGAGACTCATGAGTGTTGCAGTAACTGAGTTTCATCTACTGAAACTATGGAACTTTTTTTTCCACATTCCCCTAGATACAAGGATAAACCAATGATATTGCTTGTTAAAGCCACTGGAATCCTCTTTTTATTTGAGAAATGTTAATTCTTCTTAAAATTATGCTTTACATGCAGATGAGTTTTCACAGCAGAGTTCATTAATGAGGATGTTTTTTATTTTTAAAGCAGTTACTGTCGATTGCAAAGTTTCTGAAATTACAGTTGACAACAATTTTGCATTTTTATTCCTAAGATTTTATATAACATACGGCTGAACGCTGTTTTGGCAGTCATAAAGCACAGGTTCAGGTTTCATAGTCTCTTTGTAATCATTGACTATTAAAGTCATGATTGTTGTATTCAAAACAAGTCTATTCATACAGGCACTGCATGCATGATTCTGCAAATTCTCTCCTTTGATACATTTTGGTCCACCTTCAGGGGGAATAACTGCTGCTTCCAGAAGAGACACGCTCAGTTTTGCAGAAATGTCATCACCTCCGTAATGATTCTGAGGATCAGCCCAGGAATGCAATCCTGCACCCTGGTACATCACAGCATTAATGAGTTCCACATAATAATTGCTGAGTCTTCAGGCTAAAAGCTACTTATTGCTTTTCTTTCAGCTCATTCCCTTCTTATGCCTGGATCCACGTTTGTGCAGAACAGCATCATTTATGTCTGCAGCTCATTCCCCTTTGTTTTATTGCCTACCTCGATAGCACCTGGGTCATTCTTGGTGCCATGCAAACAAGAGACAATAATGCATCCCATCCTGGTAAAACCCATGATCCATTCCCCTCATCCCAGATGCAATGAGGTGTCCCTGAACAGTTGAAATCATGTGGGTTTGGTTAGATAAACTCTACCAAAGACAGCCAATTAGTTCAAGATCTATTTGTGGGAAGAATGCTTTTAATCACAGCTTTTAGAAGCCTAAATGATGGTGTTAAATAATAGACAGAGACAAAGCAATATTGATTGCCCAGGCTGATGTAAAAAAACATTAATCCATTTGAGAATCTGAAGGTCATTTTATATTGTTATATATTATACTGCGTCACTTTATCTTTTTCAAAATATTTAGATGTGACCACTTTGATATTTATTACAAAAATAATAAAAGACCTGAAAGAACCTTAAGAAGTCATCCCATTTATGGCCCAGAATTTGATACAAAGTCAACTATAACTATGCTGTCCATGCACGATATTTGCCTAACCTATAATTAAAATTCTGCAGTTAAGGGCATTTCACAGCCTCCACAGGTAGCCTTTTTTGGTTCTTAAATATCCATATAATTAACATTTACTTGATCTAAATCAGCTTTTCTTAAAATTAACGTAATTACTGCCTTTTTTATAGCCTTTTGATTCTTAGAAACTATGAAAACTTCTTCCTCCAGCCTCTCTTTTCTGTGCTAAACAAATATAATATATTAACTCTTTCTAGTCAAGTGTTTTATAAGTCTTGCATGTATTGTATGATGCATTTTACATAAATGCATATTTAGGATCAACTCTGAAATTATAAGAGTGCAATAGTGTGTTTTGAACTTGCTGAAACAAAACAATTTTTTAATATTACATGGAAATTTTTATTACCTAGGTATGTTGCTGCAAAAATCTGCAAATGGTTGGAATTTCTGAGTTAGTACTCTCCAATGAAAAACAAAGCACCAGAAGAACATAAAATCCACAGGACCTTTTCTTTATTGGCAACATTTAAAAGGCCCAAACATATCCTCAGATATAGATTATTTACTAAAACTAGGTATTATTTTTTGCAAACATCAAAAGTTTGACCTTGCATCAGGCAATAATTGATTCGGACTTATGTGTTGCCAAAACTGTTTGTAATAACAGTCCTAGAACTTGGTTTCACTAGTACTAAATCACAATAGCTCTTTCTAAAGGAAATTACCTTTTCTTCCCAACCAGACTCTTACTAAAGACACTATTGCTTAAAAAAAGTTTGTAGATTTCCCTCAGATTCAAATTTAGTCATTTCTTTCACCAAAACAAAAGCTTGCCTCTGAGCAGTTTTCTTTCACAAATCTGAATTCTATTCACAAATAGAATTTTACCAAGAAAAAAAGCCATCACTACAAACTTCTGGTCTATTATGCCATAAACCATACATTTATATGTGACCCGCTTTCTTTGTGGATTCAAAGAGGAAAACAGAAGAACTGGATAATTTTGGGCGAATTGGCTCAATGTACAAAAAAATCTGGAACAGTTATTAAAAATTGTTTGTGAGCGCTGGGACAGCAGCAGGGAGGTTAACAGCAGCCACTGTGTTAAGTCAAGAGCAAACATCAAATCTGTCCAGTTTCCTTCAAGACAAACTGTGTGAACAGGAAAGAAGGAATAAGTGTCTTGTTCTTTGGTTTTAGTAAAGCTTTTGACAGTTTTGCATGACATTCTCATAGGGAAGCTTCAGAAACATGATGCAAGTGAAATTACTATGAGACAGATGTAAAATTAAGTAGATAACTGACATAGAACCAAGAGGGACTGCAGGTAACATTGACAAGCAGGATTAGAGTTTGAACTAATCTTGACAGAGGAAAAAAGACGACAGAATTCCAAAGTGAGAAATCCAAGTTGCTGTGTGTGGGCAAGGGAGCTGATCTGTGAGAATCCAAGTGCCTGCCCAGGCACCTGTAACTGCAGGGCAGAGGCTGGGAGCTGCTGCGAGCTCCCACAACAGCACAAACGCTCCTTCAGGAGGCACCACGATAAACAAACCTTTCAAAACACACAGCCCAGGATTCCTCCCACCTAACCTGACATGATTAATAGTTGGCTGTCTACACTATTCACACAAACTCTCATCATTTTAAAGACTCTACAGAGATCTTATAAAAAAAATGATGAGCCCTTTCTTTACCTGCAGCAGCAGTTCCAATGGGGCAATCCTCTGTTTCTCTTCTCTTCAGAGAAGAGACTCTCTTCCTCTAACTCTGAAGAGAGTCCTTCAGTCACTTGGAAATGTATCACTTGTATGAGTGACAGAAACCCTTTCAATATTTATTCATGTATGCTCATTTTTATGATCATTATCAAGTCCAGAGGAATTAAAAAATTGATCACAAAGCTAATAAAATAAAATGAAAAATTACTATATGTTGTTGGTCTAAGTTGGTCATAAAATCTGACCCAGTGAATTAGACTTCATTAATTAATGAAGTAATTAAGTAAAAAAAGGATGTCCTGTTTCTCATTAGAAGAGAGCAAGGTATAAAGGAAAGCTTGTGTCTCATGTCAGGTTAGAAGACAAAGGTTAAAATTCAAGCTTTTCTTGAAAAGTTTATGTAGCTCCTTTGACCTATTGTGTAAAGTGAACCGATTTAAGTGAAAAAGCACTGAAAAATTTAGTATAGGTCAGACTTTCATATTTTTTTGTTCCTCTCGTTTGCCATATTTCAGTCATCTCCCTCTTAAATGTGATCTTCTCAAGTGGGTCAGATAAGTATATATGTTGCACTCGAGTTCCTGTGGGCTGATTCAATGTGACTCTAAATCAACAAGTCTGAGTCACTGCCTATGCAATCCTTTTCAAAATCCCTTTACAGGGCCAGGAAAGTGGTACAGAAAGCTAGAAACCGGATCTCTGAACTCTGCAGGCAGTGTCTCTATTCTACCTTCTTCTGGGGCAGAAAGGGGCATCCCTTCTTTGGTGTGCTCAGGAGGGAATGTGTGTGGGTAGCATGATGTTTGCCCAAAGCCACAAAAACTGATGGGCTATGCAAGAGAGGAGCTCTGACTCAGCTTTCCTCTTTATTCTTTTCTAGGTACCTGATTTATTATAGCATGACTTGAACTTGGCTGTTCACTAAGGCAGAGAGCAGGAACAGTTTTAGAGCTGGGACTCAAATAAATGTGATCCCTAAAGAAAAAAAGTTAAATTGACATCTGAAGAGTGAGGTTCAGCAGGACAATCTTGCATTTCATACCCACTGAGCAGGACTGGCCAGAACATCACTAATTGCCAACAAACACACAAACACCCTTGCAGCAGGCACTCTGGGCTGCTGGAGTAAGACACTTGAACTGTGAGATTCAGTCATCTTAACACACTTTTACTTGAATTTTTGAATACATTTCCAAGGATCATTTGGCTCCTTGCTGAATATTGCCAACACAGAAAAAGAAAATTAAAATATCTTTTTTTTTTCTTTTTAATGATATCCAGTTTTTCCCTGCTATAGGAATGGATGGCTTATATTGTAAAGCATGACTCTACCTTCTTTCTTCATGCTGAGCAATGTCTTTCTCCTTAAACACTGTTGAACACACAGTATCAGTACTCGTTATCATTGGTAAGGCAGCAGGATTTAGCTCTTAGTCAAGATACTTTCAAAAAGCACAGATCAGAAATCAGTCCCAGCACAGACAGTGGTTTAGTAACATCCTGATCACAGATGCTCTGATCACTGGAAGCCACATAAATTGTCAGGTCATATAATTTGGCTAAATAATTATTTAAGAGTGACTTTGTCTAAAACACAAACTTAGCAGTCCCACAGACATTTTCAGCTGCTGAAAAGGCTGCCTGTTAATGACAGTTGTCTTACTCAACTGCATTTGAATGAAGATCTCAGACAGTACCCAAAAAAAACCAAAAAAAAACTATACCACATCATTTCCTTTGGGAAATTCTGGAGATCTAATGTTTGCTGACGCTATACATTTAATCTAATAGAATTTGGTCATAGAAAAGATGAAAAAATTTGTAAGCCGTGTTGACATTTTGCAGTTGGTGGGAAGGATACTTCAATAAAATCAGATTCGAGCACTGGAAATCAATAAGGAATGTGAGCAGAATGAGAATTCTACATTGCAGAGAAATACCTCTGATTTCTATTGAAAGTGGAAGAGAGATCATTATTCTGAGCATGATACTGTTATACTGCAACTTCATCCACCATGGTCTCCTCAAGGTGGCCTTTGACTTGCTTTGAATTTGTGCAGGTAAAAGATTTCCCTGCAAGGACCAAATGAATGTCACAGAAGACCTCACAAGTGCAGAGTGGAAACATTTTGTAGGTACGAATAGAATAGTGAGAGAAAGTAGAAGTAGCTTCAAAAAAAACTTCCAGTACTTAATACAAAAGCACAGAACACATTTGTCAAAGCAAGAAAAGATTTTTATGCCGTGACGGTCTTGCTGTCTCAGTAGGGCAGCTGGACATAGTCACAATACCAGGGCAAAAGTACCTCCTCAAGCCTTCTGTACCCTAATAAAGTTTTGTGAAGGCTGGGATAGAGTCATACGTGCCTGGTTACAATGGAGGAAGCGTGACAATTTCACAGCTCCTAACATAACTCCTACTGATGAACCTGCATGCAGCATCCAGAGCAAAAACTTCTGCTCTCCTTGCTGGAGCAGGGCAGGGTACAGTGAGGGCAACAGCTGTTACTACTGGAATAAAATTAGAACAGCAAAGAAATGAAAGGTATATTTTAGTAAAACAATAATTGAAGTAGAAATAATAGAGATATCTCTCCTAATGGACTATGCAAGAAGGAACAGTTTTCCTTGTACTTTATATTTCTGATATATGTGAGGTTTCCAAAAGGATCTCCTTCCTTTTGCGCTCCTTTCAAAGCTGGACTATATTTGAGGGGTCATAGTTTGTTTCAGTGAGCATTTAAATTCTAGTAACAGAACAAAGTTTCATCTATTTGGAATAAGTAAATAAAATTCTCAACAATATATCAAATCCTGAGTTTGTAAGGATAGATAAACTAAAATATGGACCCAAGGACTGGCACAATCTTCCTTTATTTCAAGCATGCAAGAACTTGCATGTGAACCATGCTATTTCACTCTTTTACCCAAACAAAAGGCTTCCCCAGTGATATTCGAATGCCATTTAATGCACTGAACGATCAAAGACCAAACAGTGCTGTCACACACTGAAAGTATGAAAAAGTAAGAACACATCCAATAAAACAGCAAAAAAGATCTGCTGTAAACTATAATTTTTTTCACAAGGCTTTTGAAGAGCCTTTCCATTTTTAAATGGCTTCCACCAGTGAAATGCAACCTTTGACCTTTATGTGTTTGCTGCCTATGTTTCAAGGCACAAACACAAAGTGTCATGAAAAACATCAACAACACCAAGCTCATTTTCAGCAAAGCCCATATCTGTTTCTGTGAGCAAGCTTAAGCCACCAACCCTTTGGGCTTCTCCAAAACCGTCTCACCTTCTCAGCAGACCACTACTGATTATTCCCTAATTCCACTAAACCCTTAGGAGTTTATTAACTCACTGGCAGGTTGAATGCCCCCTTTTTACAAAGGAAACCCCCAAAACTGCCTGTTATATGAATACCTATTTTTCCTGTTGAAGTTTAAAGTGTCATTCATACTCAGTCAGCTGTAGAACACCTGTACATGTGATCAGTTCTGACAGAGCCACGCCAGTGACTTTGGAAATAATGGTCTCAAGCATAAGAGCTTCTCAATCCCAGGCTCACACACCAAGCAGCAGTTAAATGGTGTTTGTTGTAAATATAGTAGTATATAATATTCTTCCTATGACTAACAAGGGGTTTAAAATGTAAGAAGGGTTATTCAGTTTTCATTGCAGTGGAATCCAGCCAGTACCAAAATAAATGTATTAAACCTTCCTTGCTGAAACTTCACTCTCTTTAAAACAGTCTCACATAAGAACCTCTGAAAACAAACCATTGAAGCATGAGCCATGACCCAGCATCACACACTCTCCTCCACTTCTATTACATTTCCAGCTTACATCAAGGAGAAGACTGTAAGTTTGATACCAGTCGTTTATAAAATACACACCACTCGGTAATACTTGACTGAGTCAGGTTCTTCTGACAGTAATTTTTGTACAAGTTCACAGAGACCTTACTAACTAAAGCAGTTGTTCTGGATTTCTAGAGGTTCAGCTGAGAGCTAAATTTGACCAAAGTCTCAGCAGGACTCTTAGCAGAATTGCACCCTTTTTGCTAGATATAGGATCGAGAACAAATGTGTTAGAACATAACCCTGTAGACGGAAAACCTTCCCTTCAAAATTAAGCAAATATTATAGTATTTGCCCTATATCCACTCTAAATCACGGATCCTTCAGATCTCTTAAAAAAGATTGGAGAGATTCAAATCTGCTAACAGTTCATCAGATACCATTCTTACCATATTGTTGTTCTCAAAGGACCTGTCAAATGATTCTTAGAGAATATTTTCTGAAGCCAAATTTACCTCAGGGATTATAGTTTTCTGTCAACACATTATATAATTTGTTTTCAGAACTGTTCTATTCAAGGGCAGAACCAGAGCATATGCTGTAGCATACCTCCCCCATGTACTGCTCTACTGCTCCTTCCAGTTGGTGGCTTTCACAGAAATTAATTTAGCAAGTATATAGTAAAAATCTGGACAAAATAAGATTTTACTGGATTATGGCCAAATATCTAGATTTAGCACTGCTTTATCCCTATTCAGTAACTAACACACACTTGACAATCAATCTGATACCTTGTCCTGTCTAGAATTTATGAAGGCCAAACCTTTAAAAGCTTTTGAATGTGAAATATCTGAGATCTGCCTGATTTCTGCCCCAAACATAATTCTCAGTATTACAGTTACTACAATCAATCTGGTAGTTTACCTGAAAGGAAGAAAACACCCTTTATAACTGTCATGTTTTTTCTTTACATTCTAACAAAGCAGTAGGCAAATTTAACATTGAAAATGAACACACATCTTGAAATTTAGATACCTACAGCTGAAAATATGGGGTTTTTTTAGTTTGTTCATTTTTCTTTAAACCCTGTCCTTACAAGGCAAATATCTCTAAAGATCAGCCTCATCTCAGATGTTAATTTAGTCACACTTTCTTTAATAGGTCAGCTAGTCATCCGATAGCTCCAACCCAAGAAATTAAAAGCTGAAATGCTATCATATTATGGTTTCCCCTTACTACTGCCTCTCTGGATTCTCTCCTTTCACCACGTACTCCTTCACATTCTCAATTCTTTTTGTCTCCAAATGTCTGTGGTGGTTCCACAAAGCTCTTTTTGTCTTCAGCCCTTACTCCTGCTGGTTTGATCACAAGCCCCAGTTTAGTTATTCTCTTGATACTGACAGTCCAAAGCCATGGATATAAGGGGTCAGAAGTACAAAAGACAAGCTCAAATCTTAATCACCAAAGTCTCAACCAAGTTCTAGTTGTCAGATGAAACTCCCATGGGAAATTCAAACTGAGAAGGTATAACAAGAACAACAAACAATGCTGACATGCATAAGAATTGGGAAAACAACAAAATCTATGAAAATTAAGTTCCCATATTGTAACAAGTTATGACATAGTGTAACTTAATACATGACAGATTTCTGTTCTCTTAAATTTCTCTTTTGTTATGTCATCACTGCATATCCCTATAAAGTCAAAATATAGGAAACTATTTCAGCAAGTTTAATAAAGTTCTGGTGGGACTCACTATCCTTTAGCCAAGAGCCACCCCTCTTCTAGACTCACTGCATTCTCCATGCAGCTTTGGACAGAGTTTGGTCCTCTCAGCTTCTAGCTACCCTGACACCCTTTTCTTCAGGCTTGCATCCAACTCACACAGTCAGAATTCTCCTGCGGAAATAATTCCATGTCTGGCACCGTACCCATTGCTCTTTGCACAGTAACATCTCTCTATTCAGAAAGGTATTTGAAAACAACATATCTGGCAAAGTTATATAATTAATTCAGTGCTTGAACTCTATTAATTGCTGCATGTGATATCATTATATAATGTATATAACAGGCAAGTTCTAACTTCCAGTCCTGGGCACATCTCTTAGTTCAACAGAAACCTTGGTGTACATCATGGTGTGTCCTGATTAACTTATTCTCAGCTACCTGCTTCCATTCCTCCCTCACAGTTTCCATAAAAAATATACAGATAAAATACAAAGATACAACCTTCTAATCCTTGTACCTCAATCCTACCTATCAGAGTACAACAATTTTGCTTCCTAAACAGTCAGTTACCAACTCGGAATGTCAATGTATCATTTGAAGAACATGCCAAAACTTTCAGAGTACTACTGGGGGTATTTGCTGTCACATCATTTCTTCAGTCTAAACTCTATTTCTTCTCCTTTGAGAAGACTCTTCCATATCATGATCCCACTAAGTGTCCTAGGGCCACAACCTGGGTCCCTTCACATGGGAACAGACTAACACAGGCCCCTGCTGCACACAGGGAGGTCAGGGGCTGCCAAAGGCCTTCAATAATCTTAAAAACCTTGCCCATTGCATTCCATCACTCTTATGCACTTCTCTCCCTGTCATACCTTTGTGCAAAATTAAAGTCATTACAATCAGATGCCTTGCATAGTTAAGCTATGAACCATAGAAATCACTTACGGTATTTCCAGTAATACTTTGGGTCTTGAAAATGATCATTATTGAAGTTGTTACCTGCCTATGGCACTCCTTAGAAGCTGCTTCTTTTGCAAGCTTATTACTAAAATGATATCACCAGTTTCTTACTCTAACTTCTGCAACAAGTTTATTATGTCATTATAACTTTCTACAGCAGGCTTCAGAGCCAATGTTTCTGTCAGAAAATGCACTGACAGAAACAGTGTCTTGGTTAGGAAAAAAAAAACTTTGTTCAGTGTTTCTTCACAAATGAGATCACTTTATATCTTATTCATTCTGGCTCCTCACTGAGGAAGCCTTGAGAAAGTAATTGTAAACATTACTCATGTAAAAAAACTTGGGTATCTATTTCAGGGCTTCTTTTGCTTTAGAGAAGGGGGAGTTTAGGGGTTATTTTGTTTTGGAGAGTTTATGTTTGGTTTTTACTTTTTAAACTAATACTCTTTGACACTGCATTTCATACTTAAACATTTCATTTGATGACAGTAATAGGAAAACATGACCAGTCACACCTGAGTGAATGCACCTTGAGCTACCTTTTCGTAGTTTGGGCCTATCACAAATGCTGGTTTCTAACATAGCAGTGAGCATGAAGACTGCTTTCCACTCTAACCTGAAATTTGTTTTGTGCATGCCTTAGTCCCACTATAACAACTTGTTTATAAACCACTGAGCATTTGTGATTATTGGGATTTCATTTTGGTTTTTCTGTGAAACAGTCCTTCCTTAGAGATAACAGGATGCTCAAAAAGAAGTTAATTCTCTGCAGCTCAATAGGTGAAGCAGAGAGCTCTTCTCTCTCTGTTCTGCTTTACCTTTGCATTTTGAACCACACAGTGTGAAGCAGATTTAATTACCAGCTTACATGTCTTCTTCTTGGATTTCTTTTACAGAAGGAGGAAGGTAGGAGGACAGCTGCCCTTGCAAATCCACAAGGAAAAAGAAAGGCGATCTTTTTGGAAACTAAAGTGTAGTAACTCTTAACATTTTTGTTTTCTTTTTTCCCCTTAAAAACGTATGAAATTTATTTGCCATAATATGAAAAAACCACCTTCAATCGTGTCATACATGCCATGTATTTTATTTACTTAGCTAGTAAAAAAATAAATAAATCAGCCATGCTGTAAATTTTAGGAAGGAAAACCAGAAAGAAGTCTAGAAGAATTTTGAAAATATTATGTTCATAGAGACGGTTACCACACTCTTCTTCAGATCCTTAACCCACTAAAGCTCCCATTGATTTAGCACATGCATAGCTTGATTCCATCACTTATGCACCCACATTACCATTTCTTACGAATTCTTTACTCCCCAATTTTGTGCGTCTGTCATGGTTAGATGCTGCTAACGAAACCCAAACCTGGAAGTGTATAAGGCACTATTTTTAGCTGTTACATCCCCTTAGGGGTAATTCTGATCAGAATGAATTAAAGAATAATGATTTGCATTATTACAACATTTTTGCATGAAAAGGGAAAAGCAGAACACAACAAAACATGCCAACTCTTTAATGCCAAATTCTAACATGAAAACATTTTGCACTGATCTGTTGTTCTGCACTTTCCAGTTCTTCTGCTGTGACCACTAATACTGGTTAGAGTTTCAGTTATACTCCTAAGTTTCCCTCAGTATCACATTTTTATTATCCTTCTATTTCTAGGATAATTTTTAGTGCTTGATGTGGGGGTTTTCTTTTTATTTTTCCCCCCTGGATTTATGGGCAAGCGCAAAATCCTTTACAGACCCATCCTTTTTTAGTTTTTCACATTCTGACTTAGAGAGACTCTACCTGAGTCTTATTTTGTAGTTTGAGTTGAAAAGAAGTTAATTCATTTCTTGCTTTTTAAATTTAATCATTAAATCCATTTACACTACAAGTGCTCCATCATTTAAGACTCTCTTAAAAATAGCTCTTTATTTTTTGCCAATTTTCTCACATCTCTTACTCTGCTTATCTTTGCATATTCAAATCTGCAGAGTCATGTATTGGTTATTGCCATACCCATCAATCTCAGAATTCACAGGGCCCCTGGGAGTGTTAGTTATTTATTCCACACAAATTTGTTTCCAGGTCTTACTGAGAATTATTATCAATGGTGCTAGGAGATTCAAGGCGATTCCGTGGAAGTGGCATAAACATGATATGCCAAAAATGGGGTTGGCTTTATAAACATTCTGAGGCTGACTTGTACACATTTCACAGTCTGAAGAATTTATAATTTTCAATTTTCTTCTGCCAACACGAGTTTTCAATGGTGGCGTTATGCCTTTGAACCAAGAAAGCAGTGGACCATTTACTTTCAGAAGAATATAAAACACCCAGAAGAGTCAATGTGAAAGGGGTGTGAGGGTGGGTTGGGCACTGGAACAAGCTCCTCTGGGAAGTGGCCACGTTCCCAAGCCTGTTGGTGCCCAGTAAGCATTTAGACAAGACTCTCAGCTGTATGGTTTAACAGCTGCCCTGTGTGGGCTTCGTGATCCTCACGGGTCCCTCACAACCGAGGATATTCTTTCATTCTGTGAACAGACCACTGCTGCTTTGGGCTTTTTATACAAATAAAGTCACATAAGCACAGAGTCCAACTCTTGATGACTCATCAGATTACACAAACCAGACAAGGTCAGAACGCAAAAAAAACCAAAAAAACCCAAACCCACCAACAGAGAAAATGTTCAAAAAACACCCCAAACAAATCATGAAACCACACCAAGGTGGGAATTACTTGTTGGGGGATTTTCGTAAATTATTAAATAGCAAACCTCTAAATAGCCTAGTTAAGCACTGTTCCTGGCAGAAGTACCTCAGCGTGTGCAAAAGATGTAATCCTAAGTGGCTACCAACATATGGTGATGTTTTTGTTGGGTTGTTTGGTTTGGGGTTTTTTTTTAATCCTTTCTTAAGGGTTTTGTTTCCTGTTTCAAACACAGCTCACTATTTGAAATTCAGTTTATGGATAGGAGCCCAATGATTAGGCTCAGCTAGGAACTTTTTTGTCATGTATAAACAGCAAGACTAGACAAAAAATAGCAATGACAGAAATGTGACATATGACACAAGTTGGATCAAATTAAGAATATGATAAAAATAGCTGTATAGCTGACAAAATGCCCTGAGATAGAGGGGAAATAGGTCATCTAGACCCCTGCATAAAATTAGGCAAATCCAAGAGCAGCCTAGGGATAAGCAGGAAAGGGAAGAGAGAAACTAATTGATTTCTTAGACACTCTCTTCTCATGTCTAGTGTTTTTAATTCAGAATTTTCCAAAGAAACAAATTCTGAAAGTGGGTTTCCTGTTGCCAGTCAGTTACAGTTATTTTATTATATTTATATTTAAATAAACTATTTGAAGTGAAGCCAATCAGAATAGGATGGGATTCCTAGAGTTGCAAACTTGCAATACTGTATTTCTCCAATGCCAAATTTTGAGATTCATGACTTTGGCTCAGGGGGGAAAAAAACCAAAAACAACACCCTCAGAATTAATATTTTGAAGGCAAAGAAAGAATTCTCAAATGTAAAAGTGTTAGTTTTAACAAACTTCTTAAGCTCCTTGAAATTTCTTTTATGACATTCTCTTGAGAGCTGTGGACAGTAGCCAAAAAATGCCCTATAGAACTAAAGAAAGGAATTCGTTAGGAATGACTTGAAAGAGTTTAAATTCTATTCTAGACTCAGGGAAGGAATTTGTGAATGTATATGTATGTGGTGGAGAACTATTTAATAGGGGTATTTGCTTATATGTTTATACAGATGAAGAACCTCGAAAAAGTTCCTGAAAAATCTTTGCCATATTTGAGAAAGGAAAAAAAAAATAAAGAACATTCTGCATTTGGCATATCTCAAACTTTTTTTGAATGCAATTGCTCATCATCCTTCTAAGGCACGGTTTTCAGTAAAGGAAAAGCAATCCTTAATAGTAACTACTTGCAACTTTCTGGAAGCCCCAACTTAGAGGTTCTCTGGGAGCTATGTGATACTGCCAGAAATTCTCACAGTCTGGCAAGAAAATCTAATTAGCAGAGCAGTATTGCAGTAGATCATAGTGCTATAGTTTGATTTGGCCAACAACATAGTTTATGAAGGGAAGAATTCTAAATCGATCTGGATAGGACTAAGCAACAACTTTTTGTTTAGATTTCAAAAGGGTAGGTGTAAAAATATAAATCTTGTGATAAGTACTCTTGAGTGGCAATATCCTATAGCAAAAGCTTAGAATATCCATAGAATTTTACTTGGAAAAAGTTATTATTAATAGCATGGTCTATATCTAACGTTCACCAAGCTTTTACAATCATTGCTTTAGAGAGAATTTTAAAAACAGATTATGTGGTGTATGCCTTGTAACGCTTTCTGCATAATGTCCTTGTTCTGCAGGGAATTTCATTAGCATGTGCCCTGATCTTGTCCTCCAAACCCTCATTGCTTTAGACAAGCATGGATTTAATTGAGAGAAAACCAAGCTGTGACTGTGGCTCAGGTGTGAAGGCTGTTTCCCTCAGCAAATTAAATCCAGTGTAATGACTGAGCTTTCTTTTCCTCACTGTCCGTTTATGAGATTTAATACTGCATATTAATTATTTTGTTGGGCTACCTTACTATGATGTTGTTTTTCCCATCATTTGTGGGAGATTGATGCACAGATCAAATTGACTGTTTAATGTACTGTGAGGATGATTAACACCTTGAGGATGGATCACAAGGTTATTACAAGTCACCAATTTTCATGTGACTTCTACTTTAAACCATGGCAAAAAATGGTACTCTCTGCTGACCCCGTGCTGTGTTTGGCTGAGCCCCACAGCCCTTGCACCAAAGGGTTCTGCAGGAAGGCCTGACAATCTCCCTGATGCCAGTGGGGAGCTCCCAAAGTGCCATCAACTCCTATGCTCACATCCAACAACTCATCCCTATTTGTCATTAGTATGGAAGCAAACATTTAGGGATACTGAATTCATGGTACCCAACCCCAGAATAAACTAAACAGGTACAAACCATTTTTCCCCCTCTAAAAAATTGAGAAAGGATGCAGCCCCTTGGAGATATTCCCCCAGCAGAAAGAACGTGAAAAGCCTGAAACACGGGGGAACATTTCCTGTGTGGAAAGTGTGTCAGTAGCGTAGAATCTGAACTGGGCCTGATCTACCCAAGATATGCTTTACAGTCACTAAATGTAAATGAAAGAGCTAAATATCTCTAATATACCATAAGATGAGTATATTCCATGCTTGCACACGTGCACAGACACACATACACCAAATTCATGAATCTAAAAGGTAGAGCACTATTTGTCACTTCCAGTCACAGGGAGGGAAGCAATATAACCTCTCTGTCGGGAATGCGAGCAGTAGCTATGCCTGCATGCAAATCCTGTTTATCACTATTGCCATCAAGTTTATGGGCACATAAATTTCCTTTCATAATACTTTTTCATCAAAGATCAATAAGCAGCCAGTAGCAAATCACCTAAAAAGAATGAATTTATATAATTGACCTGCTGTATTACATTCAGGAAACCATTCTAAAGTTTCGTATACAGCATGCAAAGTCTCAGTTCTAAGGAATTTAGTAAATGACAGGAATTTAAGGAAGATCAGCTGTAGTAAATCTACTGAACCTTTTATCCTGAGGATTGAACCCAACACATTATTTTTATTTTAAGATCTTCAGTCCATGGATCAGATTGTTAAGCATGTTAGAGACAAGCAGATAGAGCCAGCTATTGATAAGATAATTATAAATAAAATGGATTTATAATGCCATAAAATTATACCCCAGTATACAGACTTGTACTAAAATGGTAAGAAAAAAGGAAATTCATTAACTAGTCTATCCCCATGGAGTCATAGCATCTAGAAAATTTTGCCACCCACTGGATCATAAACTTAGAGTCCAAAAGATATAGTGTTAACCAGTGGCTGGAAAAAGCAGCTCCTATTCTGTTCTGTGCCCACTTAGCATCAACCATTAATAAACAGCCAGAAGTGTCAGAAATACTGCTACATGTTTCATGCCCTTTGTGAAGAAGAATAGCCCTATAAAAAGAGATGGGACTAAAAAGCACTAAGATCCACAGAGAACAGGACTGGCAACTTGGAAAAGCCCCAGGCTGAGTTGCTCCAAGCCAGGCCCTCATAAAACTGCTCTGACCTGAGCTGCTCAGAGAATATCCTGCACTGGGCACAGATGTGCTGTTAAAGATGGAGGCTCAGATGTACCCAGCCAGTTTTAGTGCAACTCTTCAAGTTCTTTCTTTTGTATGGTCAATTTAAACCAAAACTTAAATTTAAAAGTTTACGTATTCCTGCTCCAGAAATCTGTAGTAAAATAGAAGCCTTCCAATGGAAATAGAAAGAAGCTGAGGATGAAGTTAATAGACCCAGAATATCAAATAAAATAATGGATCTTCTCTTCTAAGACAGCACTAAGAAATAAATATAAACTCTATAGTCTTGAGTGCCTGAAATGGTAACAAATCTGATCATAACCAGAAAGATTTTTAACAAACTCAGCTGTGTTTCTTCCCCACCCCCTTTCCAAACATCTTCACTACTCCTCTGCATTTCCCATTTTTTATATGCATTCTGTATTTGCCATTTTGTAATTCAGTCCTTCAGAAACAGGGAAAAAATACTTTCTTTTCCTCTTCAAAAAAAAAAAAAAAAAAGTCTTTTGGTACTTGATTCGCCCCATTTTCCTCAATTCCAAAAAAGGTGTTTGTACCCATCAAATGACACATTCCTAAGAAGCTTAGCAGAGCTACAGCCCTGACTGACCTCAGTGAATGAAATCCTCAATGAATAGAACTGTTCTTAAAAAAAAAAATTAAAACCAACCAAACCACAAAAAAATTCAACACCCTGACAAAACAGCAATAAAAACCCCAACAAGCTAACCAACACTCACAGCAACTTAGACTCCACTGGCCGTGGGGCAGCAACCGCCCAATTATTCTGGCATTGCTTCATAAAAACTGACTTTAATTCCTCTGCTAATAGAAGTGGCTCAGCACATGGATTTCTAAAGGAAAGAGACCAATTTGTTTTAGCTAAAAATGTACCTTTATGCTTCTGGCAAACTTGGAATGAGTTCCTTATAAGACCACAGTACTCTTGCACATTACAGAAAAGTGCTCCTCCTCTCAGGTTAATCCCCTAAACTATGCAAAAGGCTGTTCATAGTCCTACTAACAAGAACAGCACAGAAGTTGGCTGGAGTGACCTTAACCTTGCACCTCCATTATTCAGAATTCTCTAGTTTCATTGACATTCAGCCTTGATAGTGCATTGGACTGCATTTTAAATTTTGTGAGGATACTGCGGGGCTTTATAAATATATTTATATATATAAAAATACACAAAAATTACACACTATATCTACAAAATTGTATACAATATTCTTTTAATGCCCTACACCTTTAAATTACTACTGTGTTCTCAAACGTCTTAGCACTTTAACAAGGTATTCTGGATGGGAATAATAGAAATTGCAAAACAAGAGATCAAATACTTCTTCTCTGAGATTTCCTGAAAAGCCCCAAATGACTGAAATGAAGGACAGCAGAAGAAACTAAAGACAAGGAAAGCAAGAAAGCCTGTTGAATCAATAATAGACTGTTTCACTCAGAAGTACTCTGAGGAGACTGCTCTTGGGTCATGAGCCTGGGCAGGTTTCTGAACACCCTACTCTTCGGAGAATTTAGCCTTTTGGCTTTTCCTGTTCTGTGTAAAAGTTATCTCACTGCCAAGACCGTAAGATGGTATCTCAATCAATATCTGCTTTAAATATTTCTGGCAGGCACTCTGCTCTGGTTGACAAAAATCTATCTTTTTTTTTTTTTTTTTGTGCTAATTTTTGCCATCATTTTCTTGCTACTGAATGTTTCATAGGCAAAAAATATTTATGGAAGGTTAGTATTTTGGTATGAGGCTCTTTTTAAAAAAAAAAAATTCCAAAACATTTTAATAACATCTAGAAATTACTTAGGAACAACTTACTTTTCTTACCAGTAAGAATTTCCTTTTCAAATGCAACTTTTATTTACATATAAAATGCAGTAAACTGTTTTACTATAAGTATAAATATAATCCTTTTGAGAAATAAAAGAGCTATTTATTACTAACAGCCCAGACAGACATCAGTCCTTGTTCAGTATGGCAAAATGTAAAATTTAGTCTGGTCTTAAATAGCTAAAGATCCAATTTCTTTTTTTCCCTCGAAGTGGAAGAACACCTCTGTACTTATAAAAGGTAAAGGGAGGTATTTAGCAACTCCGTGTTCCACCAAGAAGCACAGGGTTACTCTTCATCTGGAAGAGGTGGATGACAACAAAAATTCATGTAATCCCTCCTGGATTAATTAATGGATGAGGAAGGCCAATGGTCTTTTGCTAATCCCAGGAACATAGCCAGCATTAACATCTTATTGTTTTTATTATTTTAAAATATGTCTCTTATTAAACACACTTCTTATTTTTACTTCTTCAGATAGATGGAAAGCTTTAGGTCATGATTTAGTAATGCATTTAAATGGGTGAGTCCTAAGATATTCAGCATGACTGTTTAAACATAATGAAACATACTTTCCTGTACCAGAAGGCTTTCCAGCATTTGTTCCTCAGTGCTCTTTACAGATCAAGTTCCTCTTTTGCAATATTTTCAAGTAATTGTATAGCAGTTATCAATGCAGACTAGTTTAAATTGGCATGTTCTGTGGTAATAGCTAATGTGGGATGCATAAACATTTACATCTATATATATTTCAATGTGTTCTCCCCTTTTTTGTCAATATTGTTTCTGTGTGCCATTTTCATGGCAGAGAACTGCTGAGCTACAGGAAAACGAAGGGAACAAATAATGACTACAGGAAAAATGAGGGTAAGTGACTAAAATGGGGCTACTGTGAGCATTTGCAGGTTTAATATAGCTAGTAGCACTTCAAAAAACATTTGTCAGTATTTGAAGCTTAGCGTGCTGCCGTCCCGTGCTGTCCAAGGAAAGCAAGCTGCTCCAGGGACTCTGGGACCAGCCATTTATTTTAGGCCACAGTCAACCACTTTCTCCAAAAACACCCTTTCTGCAGAGTTATAGCCTTGGTTTAAAACTTCAGTCACAAAAGCATCTGAGTACAAGTCACATTTACATCTTTCAGTAGGAACCAAAGCAGGATGGTTTCAAACAATGCTACTAAACCTGAAGCCACACAAGACAGGTTTTGCTGCTGGTTTAGTGCACTTCATTACCACTGAAAATTGAGCTTCTTCACCCTATTTTGGGACCTGTAGAAACATCCCAGATGCACAGACAGGTGGGATTTCTCATTCTGTATTATAAGCCTGACTTTATCATCCTGTTTAACTGGTGCTCTCAATTAGTGCTTATTGCTCAAATTCATAAGTTTATAAAACCTCAGGGATGCTGGTTAAAAATAAGTGTCTCTAACAAACGTTTTGGTAGATAGACATTGTGCCAGCTCCAGAATTACCCTCTCATTTCAGCTGGTTAGTGAAATGAGTGACGACTACACCATATCGACAAAAAAAAAAAAAAAAAAACTAAGTTCCTTAGGACACAGGATTAGATTCACTGCTCAGTCACTGATCCCTCTTCTTGGGTTCAGAATCACAATTATCCTGCAGGCTCTCCATCGCAGAGGAGAGGCCAACATCTCCACCAGGAAAGGACAGTGCTGGTACAGGAGCAGATGGTTCCTGTTTGACCAAGAGAGACATGATTCAGCACCTGTCCCTGGGCAGAAGAAACTCATTTGGCAGAGGGCTGCAGCAGAGCCTTGAACAGGCTTGTAAAGGCACCCTCCCGTCAGAGAGCAGCTCCTCTGCAATGCAGCTGATCTCCAAGGGTGCACACTGGTGCCAAATTGCCTAAGGCCAGATTCATAGCTAAGATTCAGTGTGCATTTGTTTGATTTATTTTGTTTTCCATTACATTCTTGCTGCTCTTTTTTTTCCCAGACAGCAGCCTATGATTTTAATAGGATGTGCCTTGTTAAATGCTGTTTAACACTCTGAATGCACCCATAGGATCTATCTTCCTATTTTTAAGTGGTTCTACAAAGCTTCTAAATCCATATCTTGATTATTAAAAAAAAAAATTTAAAAATGCTTTCTTTATGTAATGGGTTACAGGTTAAGTAGGTGGTCCAGGTTCCTGAAATAACTACAGAGAAATACTGAATATGCATTTATAAACATTTTATGCAAGTGAGTGGTTGTATGCATACCATCATGTCTCCAACAGGGAAGTGCTTTAAAGAAAGACAGAGGTACAAGAGTCCTCATGGTACTGGAATACTTGAGGAATGCAGCGTTGGAATTAGAGGATCTTTAAGGTCCATTTAGGGACCAGTTTGAGACAGACCATTTCACAAGCTGCTGGGTACCCATTAGGATGCTGCATAGAATCGCTCACAGAGAAGTGACAAGGATTCATGTCTATAAGCAATGTTGTTGCACATTAAATCGCTGTGGAGGTACAGCCTATCTATCATTAGTGGAGGATATCTATAGTTCTTGTCTAGTTCACTGGAGGATGTGTCTCCTATGCAAAAGCCCTTTGTATGGCTGTTAATTTTGAGTGTATGAGAAATACTGAGTGTTACTGCAGGTGTTCACAGAACTCATTCCTCAAATCTGCTCCCCAGGAAAGGAAGAACTGCAGATATAATCCCCCCCACTCCTTTCTTCCCAACAGCGAAAGCAAATCAGGGCACACTTGTCTCAAGCATTTCTCAGTGTTATCTGAAGTTCTTAAGTTGAAACTTAATTTGTTTCAAGATTTTTAAGTAACAACAACAGCCATTTTATTGTTAATCACCTAAAATAATAAAGGCTATAAGTCAAACCAAACACACTCTAAAATTATCACAGATGTTTTTCCAAGCTAATTATAACCACTTAGGGGAAAAATAAAAATGACATTTCCATGATGGTGTCCTTTGAAAAAATACCTGGAATTACTGTAAAAAGAATGATAAAGTATTTTAGTAATATTTTTACATCAGATGTCAAAATCACACATAAAAACAGTGGCAGAGAAAACTTAGGTTGTGCATTTGAAACCAAACACTGCAACAAGCACAGAAGGCCTTGGAATTAGATCCTCTCATTTCAAGGCTGACTGTGAGTGAAATCATTTCATTTGTTTCTTGCCTGCCAGAAACACTTTTGTTTCTGTTTTGAATGTATTTTGGTTTCCTTCACTTCTTGTTTTCTCTGTCCACAGTGTCCATGTGGACTTATTACCTATTCTGTGCTAGGTCAGGAAAAGCCTGGATCCACACTGTATTCCAGGAGTTTCACTGCCTTCTGCAATGCCTCGGTGTCATGTCAATATTAAACCCACCACAGGATGTGAAACACCAAATCCAAACTGCTATTTTTACTTTTTATTCATCATATTTTACTACCTGAAAAAGATAAAAGCCTCTCCCTCTCCTTCTACTAAAACTTGGGATTTTTGAAAATACTACCTATTAATAATAGCCTATTAAAAAACAAAACAAACCAGAACCAAACCTTTCAAATAGCCTATTAAAAAAACCCAAAACAAAACCAACATTTTCAAACAGTCACCTACTTAGAGAGATTAGTCCAAGACGTAGAAATGCAGAAGATGGAAGCAAGAGAATAAAAGGGATTTCCTGGCAGAGATAATTTTTCAATCACTTAAAACAAAACTGAAGCATCCAAACATCAGAAGCTACTTTTTAAATGTAAAGGTCATAACTAACATCTCTCTCTCATATTCCCATGTATAAAATAGTTAATGACACTTTGGTGTTTGCAAAGGGTCTGAGATTCTGAGAGAAAAAGCTCTTTTTAGGTGCCAGTCAGGCCCAGGTGTGCTGCTAAGTAACCAAAGCACCCACCATTTACTGCACATTCTTGTTTAAAGAGAGAGGTGGAACCATGACCTTATTCCACTGACAGGCTTCCCTCTTCACCAAGGAACTCCAGGAATGGGGAGCAATGTGAATTCTATTCTAACAACAAAAACCATCCATGAAACAGAAGGGACTCTATGTAACTTCTGTGCAACACAGGCTATCCGTGGCATGCCCAGAAGTTAAGAGACGAGTGTTATACAGGGATACAGGTTATGAGTGAAAGGGATCTTTGACTTTCATGGATGGCAGGTTATCACTGGTTAAGTTGCATGACCTAATCTTTGAACCCTGGGCACCAAGAGAAATAAATAATTATTTTTCTGACAGAAGCTGTTTTCTCAATACTCCCTCTATTTGTCCAGCTATTCAAAAGATTCACCATAGGAAAAGTTAAGGATATTCCCTTAGGTTAATGAATATCCACAGATTAAAAAAAAAAGTGATCATTTTAAAGTATGACTCTGTAGCAAGGATGATATTCTCAATTGGGATGAATCCAGAAAGATTAAAGCTGTGTCATAAGGGAATGTGATTCCCAGTGTTTATCTTACTGCAAATCAGAGACAGCGTAGCACAAGTTCTGCTGGATTACTGTACTGGCTGTATTCTGGCAAATTATTCAACAGTGCAAGAGAAACTGAGAAGAAATGCACACCACATAAAGTGTACATGACAGTGTACACTCAAACTCTTTATCAACAATTATAAAAATCTACAGAACAAAATTAAAAGTTTTTAAAGATTATAGCTGAAGCCTTGAATGAATATACTGAAAATGTGTTATGGTTTATAATGGGTCAAAGCACTATTGTAGCAAAACCACAAATTATTTATAACAATGGGTGAAGAGTATCATTAATAGTAACCACAGTTCCACATATGGATTGAACTCTTTCAGCCAGAGGATCACAGTGTTTTACTGTCTGTATTCATGGCACAAACCCACTGTCTGAATAAGTGGGCTTCCATTCTGGAAAACACTGAAAAAATAATTGATTTCAAGGCTCATGCTTGTTCTTTATTATACCAATTGCTTGTGTGCATGACATCAGCTAAGCTGTTAGCTTCTCTGCATTCTCCTGGGCACAGGCTTGTGCTCTTAAGAACTCCTTACAAATTCCCAGAATTTCTGAGTTGTTGCAAAGCAAGCAAAAAACTAAGTTAAAAATAATAAAACAGGTAAAGACAGACCACAGTCTGCCACAAAGAACCCTTAGGCCCTGTGGTGACCTCCTGACATGTTGAAACCTAAAGAGTTTTGAATAGAGCTCTTATCAACAACACCAGGAAGTAGAGCAAAATAATGGGGAAAAAGGGAAAAAAATTAAAAATTCTCTTAGATGTAATCTACTCTTAATTATTTCTTAAACTTACTTCTCTGAAGTTAGACAAAGTGAAAGGTATAGAACAACCATTCTCTTAGTAAAGGCTGCTCCACTGACAGGGAAGCAAAGTTTCTCCCAGCATTTAATCAAGTGAAGTGTAATTTATTGTGAAAAAGATACATGCTTCTAACAAAACGGAGAATAATGAAAACTGTGACAAAAAGATTTGTAATAATAGCACATTAACAAATTAATAATAATTCTTACTCCCCCAAATATATTTATGCTTATGACAGAGTAATTACAAAATATGATAACCAGTCCTAAATGAATCCAACAAGGAATGTGAACCTGCATAGCAAGAGTTCCCTCCCAGCACTTCCAGATCAAACAGATGCTGGACCAGACTTCCATAAGAGCCCAGGGGGTTAATCTTCAAGGGCTCAGCACCCTCAGTTGTGGATGGCCAGATTTTTCGATATGCCAAGGTCATATTTAGACACTTTCATGATTTCAAGAAGCAGCTGCCCCCCGTTGCCCTGGCAGTGCCACAGAGATCAGGACTCTGCGCACACACACAAAACACTGAGCTCTTGGGCTAAATATGATCACTTTGTTTTGGTGCCTAAACTGGGGATAAGCCTTTGAAGGAAGTCTGGCTCACATTGTGGATAATGACTCTTCTTTTAAAAATCTGGTCCACAGAGCATTCTTTGGATTTCTGACAAGAACCTCCTTTCTCATCTAAATCCAGACAGACCAAGTGGGTGACCTGCTGTGCATAGTTACATGGAAGCTGAAAGCTTATTGCTCCATCTGAAGTGTGTACTGGACAAGAATCCTAACTATAAGTGAATACGAGTTGTAGTTTTTCCTCTTCAGTTTATTGAAAGATTCTCAGGTCTCCCTGTCCTTCTAGAAGGTGTTACGTGGCACTACAGTGACACCTGACAGCCTATACTACGGAAAAGGCAACATTGAATTGCTATCACTGTATTGTGAGAATAGTGTATACTAATGTTTTCTACATCAAGAAATTCACCCTTTTTGAATAACAGTGTATAAATATAGGGATGTGTAACAAATAGTAAAAATTGCTGGCTCTCAGAGAATGCTTTAGTCAGTTATTTGCTGTGAAACCACAGGAAGCTCAGATAAGTCCAACAGGTAACTCACTGTGGAAAGGATGCTGAGCCCCCCGGGCACACACATGGTACACGTGTTTAGAGACAGCAGTGAAAACCAGGTACCACTTGAAAACATGTGAAACAGGCACCTGTTTCTGATTTTTATGGAAATACTGCTTGGCTTACAGGAAAGCCAGCTTGTCAGAGCATAAAGCAAGGGGTCTGTACTCCCTCGCTTAGAAAGACACGCCCTACCCAAGGAGTTTACAGGGTTTTGCTGTGTTTGTACAGTACCTGGCTACAACAGAGTGCAAGTCAATAACTTGTGCTCCTTGGCAATGCTGAAAAAAAGAGTATATTTCTCTGCCATGTCACAGAGTATGTCATGATGTACTTTCCTCACTCCTCCACTCTTATCTCCTGAGAGTGGTAAAACTCAGATTAAACAGCATTCCCTTCCACTCTCCTGTTAAGGATGCTTTAAGCTTTAACTTTTCAACAGACTGCCCATTTCTCCTTCCTTGTTGCTCCCTGTGTAAGTGAGAAAAGGCTTTTGCAGACATGCACTCCCCAGGCTACACATCCTTTCCCTCACAGGGGAGCCAGGCACCAGCTTCCTTAAAGGGCTTCTGCTGCATTTGTGCTGCTAAACAGGACAGGAAAACCAATCCCCTTGTCCTCCAAGACAGCCATGGGTTGAGAGCTTCAGCCCGCTGAACAGGTTAAATCCAAGAGGCATAAAGATGCTGGCATTAAGCCAGAGGCAGGAGTTCATGAGGAAGGAGCAGCTAGTCCTCACCTCAGTAAGGAAGCATTGGTTCAGGAACAGCTCACTTCTGAAGATATCCCTGCAAATCCCCAAAGCCCTTACCTCAATCTCTTGGCCCCTTTCTGCTCTCCTTTCCACATGGCCACCTCTATCACGCTCTCCTGGAAAACGGGGTCAAGGCAAAGGTGGCTCCACAAACTGCCCTGGACTGAAAGCACTTCTGAACAGATCAGCCCTTGTGGCTCAGCAATTTCCATGGCAATGAGTTCTCCTGTCTCCTCAGGGAGGGGGAGCCTCACTCTTCCTCAGCAAAACTCCTGCCTGAGGGCACGGCCCCATGTGCCACCTCAACATCCCAGGGCAATCCCATATCAACCTCTACTCCAGCCTTCCTCCCATACCTGCCGTGCCCATTAAAATCACTAAAAACTGAAGGTGGACAAGTGACTTTTTCTTCTTTTAAGCTCAAGGGAACCACATCTTCCGGCCCACAATGAGATGGAAAGAAAAGGAAAGGAGAGCCAGCCCCTGGGAAAGTGGGGGCAACCAGGCACAAGATAGGGGAGACACTGTCTCACCCAGAGTGCACACCAGAACCCTGCCTTGGCAGCCTCAACAGACCCCAGGCTTTCTGGCACAGACTCCTGCATGATTTGGAAAAAGATATCCTTCATCTCTTTGCTTTCAGTCCTCTTCATTAAAATAACATAGCACATCACTGTGCAGCTCCAGACAGGTCAGACTCTCAGCAGTGGGGACTCAGTCAGGAATGTCCAAAAACCAGGGGTTGTACTGGGCTATATTCCTTGTTTTAAGTTTCTCAATCTTCTTCCAAAAAGCCCATCATATTTTATTTGGGAAGTAGTGAGGCAGGTGTAACAGCAGGCCTGCTACACTAACAGTGATGAAAACCCAGGCTTCCGCTGCAAGTAAATCAGCCATCATCAACATAAAAGATTTTTTTTTTTTTCCATCTTGTTGTAATGTCTTCAAATTACCTTAACACACCAACTGGCATGACAATGTTCTAAAATTACCATAACTGTTACTATAAAAAATGCTAGAAGATATTACTGCTCTCATCTTTTTTTTTAGCCCAAAGAAAATGGAAAGCTGCAAGCAATAATGTTACAGAAAAGGGGCAAACAAACAACTAGAGATTGACAAAAAATGTTAATATCTTAAATTAGTAAATCCTATTTTCATTTCTCTAAGGTTGTTAAATATATATTTCTTCTATTTGGTGGTTAGTGCTTAGGAAATATAATCTGTGTATTTGGTCTGGGAGAGCCCTTTGTGTGATACAGACAAAACCATTTCAATTTCTGTTCCAGCCATGCAGAGCCATAACGACTGACTTCTGTGGTGCTCCGCTACATTTATCCCAGCACAAGTGAGTCTAGACCCTGACCCTTGAATTGTTCACAGAGAATCAAATGCAGCCCTTATTACTCTTGAGAATAGACACATGTTAGTAAAGTGGGTACTTGGAATAATGCAAAGTGCCTCTTCAATAATGCTGTTTGTGAAACTGCATTGTATTTGGTTCATAATGGGCAGCTTCAACCCTGGTTCAGCACTGGGCAAGAGTTCTTAGAGAATGCAACAAAGATCCATAGAGTAGTTATGTTACTGCAACAATTAAAATCACTTTGAAGAAGAGAAAATGTCCAGATGGAAAAGATGAGACAGCAACAATTACACAGCGACAGTGGTTTTGTGAAAGATACCCGAAACAGAAAGAGATCTCTACAGAACAGGAGGAATTTATGTTGACAATGCTTTTAAGAAAAGCTATCAGAAATAACCCTTTGTTCTAGGACTAAAATGTTTTCCAGGACCATTACCTATTCCAGGCTCCTCATCCCCTTCATTTTTAATTAGCTTTTTCTTAGCCGTGCTTGGTTCCATTTCCGCTGTAATATCTGTCTTTACTGCTGTCCTCATACCAGAAACGTTAGCAGGCAATCAGTGCTCTTGGGACAGGGACTTGGATTACAAAGGCACAAAGAAGCAGATTTACAGGCCAGGCTTCTCCTGCCTTTGGGCAGTAAGCTGGTCTGAGCAGTGGGGTCTAGTCAAAATGGATCAACAGACACATCTGCCCATTCCTAGATATCTGCCTAAAGGTAAAAGCAGAACCAGTCAGAGTAGTAATGAGGCAAACACTTGAACACATATTGGTTTAAAAGCAAACATAACTCCATAAGCAGAACCCAAGTCATGAGAGCCACAAGATCAGATTTTGTTATACTTCTGTAGCACCTTTCATTTTTATAAATAATTCCTGGTTTCTACCATGGCATCTCAGACTAGAACCTAAGCTCTAGTTTCCTCCAATAAGAATGAAAAAACCTGTATTATCTCCCTTTCATTATGCTCCAAAATTGTTAAACTTCTCAAAGGGCTGATCCTAGGGATTTTGGTTTCATTTCCTCAATTTTCCTGAAATATTCCATAATGCTGTAGCTTTATCGCCCCAGCTACGATTGTCTGCTCTCTCCCAAATGGATTTTTAGAATGCTTTAGCAAGAATGCTGTAGTAGCTAAGATTATTCCAATATGGTAGAAACAGATTAATTAACATCCAACAGCCATTTTTGCTGTTCTCATTGCACTTGAGCAGAAACTTGTATCAAGTCACAGATTTTGTGCTCTCCTTTTTCACAGATCACTCAGTTCCGCTGTCGCTTCTCATAAGGAGTGTAGCAGAGGGAGCTAAGGACCACCACCTTCTTTTTACCTCTGACAAAAGGCATTACAAAGTGCATCATTCCCAAATACAGTCAGGTTCACAAGCAACTGCAGGCATTTCTCTGAGTTGATGTTGCATTCATACGCTGTTCTTCCATATGGTTTCCTACTACAGTTATTTGTAAACACAGTAACAGACAGGATCACGAAAAAAAGCACTCAAACTTCCAAATACTTAAACTTAGATCATTAAACCACTTCCCTCTCCAGAATTACCTTGTTTATGACATACTTCCTTGCTTTCCTTAGCCCCTACTAATCAGAGGGGTTACTGAGATATGCAAAAATGATTATCAGTTTCTCAAGCATTCAGTATTTTTGAATATTAACTATAGGTTTGGTTTAATTCTATTTTTATCTGAACTTGTCTGCCCATTTCTAATGGCTTGGTTATATTCCAAAAAAAAAAAATCTCTTCCTAATTTTAGCATAGAGATTGCAGCACACTCTTCTCCTCATTTATAAATGTTTTAAGGTCTCAACACTACAGATTTTTCCTCTTTTCCATGTTAGTAAGGAAAGGTGGATTTTATTTTAAACTGCTTAATTAATACACATTTCGTAAAACATTTGGCAGTAGAGTAACTTCCTCAAAATTATGATCTTGCAATTATGCATCTTAAGTTGTAATGACAGAAGACCAATTCAGTTGCTGCAAAATTAACATCAGCATCAAACGGCTGTCTCCCTGAGCCTGTTTACTCTTATCTACTGATCTAGAATTCTTATCAAGAGCATGATAAATTATTAAGATGTATGACAACAAAGACTCCTCCTTGAGTGATACTACAAAGGCATTCTTCTAATGCTAAAATTATTATTATTATCAAAGCAATTGAAAGAAGCAGGAAGATGAAGTAGGGTCCTGTATAAGATTCATTTCAGGAATATGTGTACTTAAGGTCCTCCAAGGAAAGAAGAGAGCCAGTCAAGGGTGAATGCTGAATCCATGGCATTTCACCCCAACACTCTTGCCATCTTCTGTTCAGAGAGTGACTGTGGAAAATGCTGAAGAAAAAAAGTTATGGTCCAATATTCTGTTGGCAAAGTACAGTCACTGGCATTTATTTTGTCATCATAATAGCCCTTGGCAGGCTATCCTTCCCAGCAATACAACAAACATTTTAAATGCCTTTTCAGCTAAGCAGCTTGGAGAGCTGTGCAAAAATAAACCACAAGTAAGCAGTTTCAAACCAAGAGTTAAAGCAACAGTAACTGCTACTTAATTCCTACTCATTTGCAGCTCCCATTGTGACAACACAAAGAAAGCAGCCAGTCAGAATTCATTGCTTAGGTACAGTGAACAAAACTTATTAGCTGTTTAGTTGTCAACTAAGATCATAAAACAGTTTGGGTTGGGAGAGACCTTAAAAATCATCTGGTTCCAATATCCCTGCCATGGGCAGGGACACCTCCCACTAGATCAGGTTGCTTAAAGCCCCATCCACTGTAGCCTTGAACACTTCCACAGATGGGGAGTGAACAACCTCTCTGTTGTTCCAGTGCCTCACCACCCTCAAAGCAAAGAATTTCTTCCTAGAGTCTAATATAAACCCACCCCCTTTCAGTTTAAAGCCATTCCCTCTTGTCCTAGCACTGCATACCCTTGTAAAAAGTCCCTCTTATAAGGTCCCCCTTTAGGTACTCAAAGGGTCTCTAAGGTCTCTCCAGAGCCTTCTCTTCTCCAGGCTGAACAGCCCCAGCTCTCAGCATGTCTTCACAGGAAAGGTGCTCCTATGAGTGTCTTGAGTATGAGACCCTCTGAGTATCCTCATGGTCTCCTCTGGTCTCACTTCAACAGATCCATGTCCTTCCTATGTTTCCAACCCCAGCGCTGGGCACAGCACTGCAGGTGGGGTCTCACCAGAGTGGAGCAGAGGGGCAGAATCCCCTCCCTGGCTTCTGCCCTCACTGCTTTGCATGCAGCCCAGGGTGCAGCTGGCTTTCTGGACCACAAGTGCATGATGAAAACAAATTTTACTGAAGAGATACATTTGCTTAGTGAAATAAAGTTGATAAGCCTTTGGGATGAGAAAACAGTGATTGAACGTGAATAGTAATTTGCTAATAAAAAGGCCTACAGATTGCTGGCAAACAAAATTTTCTGAGCACTAGGCTAGTGTGTACTGAACTTGTATCAACAGCAAGTTTCCAGCTCACAGGGTTTTCTTAACTTTCATTCTATACTTCTATCTTCGTCTAGAATACTGTGCGTATATGATCATTTTTATACAGGTTCAAACCACCTTTTTCAACAACATTCTCAAAATGTTTATATTGAGGAGAGATACCTTGCTGTTGACTGCAGGAAAAGAACATTCTCATGAAGAGGGATCAAGGAGAGAATAGACACTGAAGTGCTCATTTAAGAGAACTAGGAGCTTGGAATGAAAGATTTTTTTCCCCCCTAGCACTGCACTTGGATCAGTCACAGCCTCAGTCTCTCTTCTTCTGAGTCTCAGACTCTAACATTTGATAAGCCTTCAAGACCCTGACAAAGAATATTTTCTCCCAGTCAAGAGAATCTCATCTGTCATCTTCCTACTGCTTTAACGGGGATAGGACTCAGCTATAAATTCATGTGACCCCCAGAAGGAGCAAAGGAATTCAAATTTAGGGAGAGTTCACCTGGCAGGTACTAAATAAATGCACAAGCCGAGGCCCAATTGGTCCCCAGTACACATTCTCAAATGCACACTCCAAAGCAGCAGACATACCGATCACAGAAGCACAGACTTTGCCCTTCAATCTGTGAATTAATGCCCCTAGCAGACATAGAATAGTTCTGAGAAATAATGTGCTCTTTAGGATAAAATATGCAAGACTAGAGAACTAGAGCTGAGTCATTGGACACGCTGTCTAGTCCCAACTCCACATTACATGATTGTCTTACTAGCTGAATAACTTCCAGTTTAAACATAAATTTACCTTCTTGTTTTTATTAATGTGACAGTCCACCTGCAACACCCACTAACAGAAAAGCAGAGGCACAGCCAGCACTGGCTGCTTTGCCCTTTCTAGTGCAAGTCTGAGGAAATTGAGTCATATGGCTCCAGGTGAAAGCACGTTTCCCACTTACAAGTCTTGCTGGAAGGCTGCTCCAGGCCCTTACCCCAGGAAGATTAGAAATCTATTTCTAAATCAGTCTAAGCGTTCACAATTTATCCTTTTTTTCTTATCTTTAATTTAAATACACATAGTGCTTCCAGTCTTCATGCATTTGTCATTCTCCATTATATTTCCCTGAACATACTTTTAAACAATACCCTTGCAAATATTTTCCTGCCAACCAAAATGATGAAATTTTGTGCATTCCCTTCACCAGTCACCCTCTCAATGTACAATAATGGTTTAATCTACCATTGGCAACCTAGTTCTGATTGTCTACTATTTATTTTCCTTCTCCCATCATGTATCACTGTTTACTTCCTTTTAAATGTTGTTGGGGAATTACAAGTAATTTCATGGTCAGACAAAGGCTGTACCAGTTAACTGGCTAAATACTGTACTTTTCCAAAATTACTAATTTATTTAACTGATATTAAGTGCCTGTTCTCTGCTACAGTTAAATAACCACCCTGAACGGCAATCTGGTTACCAGAGTTAAAAACCTTTTAAATTCCACTCCTGCAAATATGTTCTCTTTCTCTACAAGAGAAAAAGCTACAGGAATGGTTGGGTTACTTGAGAACATCTCCCACAAGCCTTGAACTTGCAAGGTGATGAGTCATTAATTCTGACTGAATTTAATGAGAGCTCAGGCTCTCAGCACATTTTGGGTTAGAGTCCCCAGCTCAGAACCAAAGACTGGTAGGAAGTTTTCAGTGAACACAGAGCAGCCATAGAGAACAGGAAGATTGAAGAGTTTACAGAAGACTAGGTAAAAGGACAGGAGAACTGGAAAAAAATAATTTGAACATAAATCTTTAAACATCTGAAAACCCAGATCAGCAGCCAATGCATATGTTGAATAAATGAGCCATTTTTCTTACTCAAATAATCACAGCAGCATACATTTTGATGCCAGTTTGAAGAGATTAGAGCAGCGATAATAATATTAGATTCAGTAAACAACTAGTGAACATACATTAGTATTCTGCATCTTTTATTACTTAACCCTTTGGAATAGCAATTAGTTTTCAGTTTAATTGACCAAATAAAGTTGGTAGAATGACAAAACTGAGGCATTTTATTGATCATAGTTTTTAATGCAAACTGAGGACTGCTGAGGTAGCAGAACTGTCTACAATAGGTTACAGTGTACAGCGATAAACTTCCCATCTCCTATCAAGCCTTCAGCGTGCTGTTCACTACACAGTCTTTATCTTCACATGCTGACACATGTAATCTAACATTCTCACTTTGCCACAGTAGAAGCAATTGCTTGACAATTTGATTATGGTTTCCTGTCAGCTCATACACAGAATATTCTTGGAGCTTTCAAGATCTCCAAAATATTTTGATTTTACAATGATAATAATCTTGTGGGGAAAACATCATTTAAAATATTGATTTCTGATAGGAAACCGGCTCCAGATCTGCATGCAGAAACTGCTCTGAACAGCTAGAAGCAGATATGCTGCACATGAGAAGAGAGGCAGACATGACAGTAATGTGCAAATAACAGAGGGAGAGGGTCAGTGGATGAAAGCAGTTACTGTCTGACAGCTGCTCTCCTCACAGTGTGAAATGAGTGGATGGTCCCAGTCTGGGCTGTGGGAGACAGGCATCCTCCCCACAAAATTCCAGGCAGTCTGAGCATAGAGACCAAATCCTGAAAGGACACAGGGGACACCTTTATGTCTAAAAATGGTATTGGCAAATCCTGGGTGATGTTCCTGGAAATAGGGAATGGCAGAAGGCATGTCCGGTCGCTGCGTTTTTATTTGTATCACTGAGACAATTGAGCACTGCACAACAATTGCTGTCAGTCACCTTGGGTTTGTTTTTCAGAACAACACATTCTATAGCTCTGCATTTGTGGGCTGCAGCCAAAGAGCTATTGCCCAGGTCAGAGGTTGGGGCCAAGATTGGACTGATGCCACCTCTGCATTCCCTCTGCCCTGTGGTGGCTTGGTATTAAATTGACCCCCTCATAGTTTGTTCCATTTTATATTATATGTCAGAAGCCCCAGTGGGTCAAGGTGATGTCTAATACCACATAGCAAAGTCTCAGTCAAACTCTTTGACTCTGACCATATCCTAGAAGCTCCATGTTCACACAGACCTCTTGGTATAGCCAGAGATGTCAAGTGGGCTCTCTGTGCTAACAAAACTACCAGAGCAGCTGCAACATGCTTGGTAGGCTGAGCCCATGCAGATCAGTTTGTTGCCTTCGAATGAAATTTCAAGGAATGTTTTTGTAACAAAAGAACACTTGCTTCCCTGAATGTCAAGTGAAATAGAGGTCTACATCCTGAGGAACAAATATGTGAACACCTTAGAGACCAGTTTCTTTCACCATATAGTCTGGATTCCTACCTCAAACTGAACCAAATGGAAGACAGACATCCAAAGACTTTTACTTTGGTGCACGTTGAACATATGTGAAAACATTATCCTAAAAGCCAAATTGCCTTGTCAAAAAAAAGTCAAAGTAGACCTTTTACTTGCTTAAAATATAAAGTATTATGGGTTTGTTTTTTTTGTTTGGGGGGTTTTTCTTGTCTATATTGCTGTTTTCACTACATCAAAATACATTTTCTTTTCATTTTTTTTGTTGCCATTGTCCCCAAGGTATGACAGTTACATGAAAGAGAACAAGAGAATAACTACAGTGATGCAAGACAGAACAGTCTTGAATGTCTAGAATCAGACTGAAAAGCAAGCACATTAAAATGGCAGAGATACCACTGAGAATAATCCTATTAGTGAAACTTCATGACTAACAATAATTTATATGCGCCCAGAACATATGTGCACCCCCAGAACACCATCAATCACTTCACCTGGAATACAGCCACTCAGCACTATAATATTCATACATACAAGCTGTTAGCTATCATTAATCAAAAAAGCTTTTAACTAATTACTTTAACTTTTAAACAACAAATTTATGAATTTACACTAAATTACCAAATTGCCATCATATCTTATTTTATCAAAAGGTATTCAGCTGATAATTCGCACTGTAACAAATGACAGACAATCTTAGTGTGTCACATGAAGCAAGTATGTCACATTAGACACCCTGTACTGTGAAAACCTTCACAAGTGTGAAGAAGCCTCAGAGAGGCTAAGAGCCACATGGACCTCAGAAGACTGAGAGTGACCCCCTTACATCTAATGGGACCACAAGAAATCTCCACACTGAAAACATCCAAATGTAAGACATCTTCACTTGCTGTACAGGATACCATATCTCACTGAAGTTGAACTGTTGAACAGGAAGAGCAGCTTAGGAAATAAAAATTATCTAGTGAAATATAAAAGGGGCTTTCTTCCACTGAGCAGAAGAGTACAGAAAGCTTCTCAGCCTTGTTAGATGAGACTGTTTAACCTAAGGCAGTTTGAAGAGGAATTATTTAGCTGTAACCAGTTGATTCCGCTGTTGTGCTGTAGCCAGTCTTGCCAAGAGTGTTAAAATACCATTACTATTTCATGAAAGATTTTTCATTAAAAAAAAAATAAATATGACAGCCTGCATGAGAGGGGAGTATGAACTACTAAAGCAGAGTACTTTGACAAATGGAGTCTCAGATTAGATTAATTGAAAGTATTGTATTTTCTAAAATGTAATTACATATACATTTTATAACTAATGCTGATTTACACATACAAATGAAATGAAAAATAGAAAGCAATTCTCAGCAAAACATAGCTCAGCTTTTCCAATTCCTATGAAACTTTTCATCTTTAAAGTGATCAAAATTTAAACTGAAGTGCTTTTTAGATTGTATCCAAAAGCTGTTCTAGCTTAAGTTTTTTGTGACCAATATAGCATTTCTCACCAAACTGCTCTTTTCAGAAATAGAATATCTAAGGCTGCACTGCCCAGCAGCGTAGATATAAGGCTGTGATAAAACACTTGTGGGGTATTTTCCTTCCACAATTCTGTTTTCATTGCTGTGCAGATACCCTTCCCAGGAACTGCACGGAATTCATTAATTGAGTGGCATCAAAACAACATCATTGGTCCTTTGCGGTCAGGTCTAATAAACATTGAAAATATAGAGAGATTACCAAAAAGAACAGCCTCTCATCTCTCTGGTTGACTCCCTGAAGCACATAATTTGTTTTATAAATGAAGAAAATATATTTTTATAATTGCAGCAGGTGTGGAATATAGATGGCTCTTTATTTATGCTAATAATTAAAAATAAATGTCAGGCCTACCACATCCTTGATCATTTAAGTCACTTTAATGATACATGAAATATAAAATAAGTCTTCACTAAAGGTCTCTAAAGAGAAAAGGGCAGCACCAGTAAATAAAGAAGGATTATCACGGTGGGGCAAACTTGAAAGGCAATGGTATTCATTCAAAATGCAATTTACTTTGACAGTAATTTTCTGTATTTTCCCTGCAATTATTGAAGATACATTTTTGAGTAAGAACTTTTTTCTTTGAGAACCTGTTCTCCTTGGTCTAAAGTCATATAGTCCTGTTAAGGCATGTGTTAATGGCTTCACCATTTATTACATAAAAAAAATTATCATGATGTCATCAACTTGTCATTTAGAGCCCTAATACAAGGTTAGGAAACTGAAGGAAGTGTCTTGGGACATGAATTTAAAATCAATGAGTTCAGCCTCATAGAGCTGAAATGCAAATGATGAACACACAATCATGTAAGAATTCTTATTTTACACCAACAGTTAACATAGTGAAGGCAAACCCATTTCCAGAGATTGTTTCTGAATTGTTACAGGTGATTATTAGTTTTAGTTCCTGTATTTGACCTTCAGAGACCTCAAATCACTCCAAAAAAGGATAACTCTAAGAACAAGCATGAATGTAATCAGATACCACCATGACCCCTTCCCAGCAAACACAGACAGTGCTTGGCATTGCAGGAAGACATGGTTGACAGCACCGTAGGAAGACACACCTCAGTGTCACTCAGGCTCTAATCTGAAACCTTTGGATGTATTCAATGGAAGTCAGTATAGCCTAAAACAAACCAATTACCATATTTTCATCTCCAACTTACACAAAGTTCCAATGCACCAGTCAGAGAAGACACTGTGAATCAGTTTGCTCCTCCTTTATCCCTCAGGAAAGGCAGAAGCATCCCCCTTTCCCTTGGTCTGCACAAGCCACCAAGATGTGTCAGATGTGTCACCACCTGCTTGGTCCCCCCACTCTCCAGAAGGCCAGTGCACTCCTACATCTCCCAGCTCCCCAGCCCTGTTAGCAGCAGCCCCTGGCCTTTATCAACATCAGTGCTCTACATTCATTTACAGGCACCCTGTTTCAGGCTCTAAACCCTCTTAGTGCAGTCCTCTGGAATAAGTTAGTCTTTATTATTTTTCCCCTAACTGTTGTCATTTACAAATCATATAGCTGTAGAACAGCCCTTTTGGGGAGCACTCTTTTAGCAGTTGCATAGGCTCATGATGCAGATATGTAAAAATCAGGATCACATCTATATTTTAATGCTATTGTTCTCTGCATAGTTTAACAAATTGTTCCCCTCGATTGGCAACCATTTATGCCACAAAAAAAAAAGCATCTCTCAAATCATAGCAACGTTGACTTTCTTGCTTTACCACTGTGCTCTCATATTCTTACGAGGTAAAATTAGTATAAGTGGCAGCATGTTTCCACAAGGCACAGCAATGAAGCTGTCATATCAGGAAAGCTGGTTTGTCTCACTAAAAAAAGTTACAGAGAACACAAGCCACAGAAGGCTTTTGCTGAGAAACCATCTGCTTTAACTATCAGACCATTTCCTGCTCACTATCCTATGTTAGTGCAGGGTAAGGACTATGAAGGATTTCTCCCTCTGTCAAGCAATATCCTTGCACAAGAGCCTGAACTCTAGGCAGCTTAGATACATGTGCTTACAACATCCATGATTTACAAAACAATCTTAAAGACTGAAAAGTGTCAGAGAAGTGATGAGGAAAAATCCCCCCCTTAGCAACAAGAGCAGGAGTCACACGCAACAGCGGGGCAGGGACCAAGCTTCAGCATCTGAGGTCAGAGCCACCTCTGCTTCAGGAGTCCAGAATTCCTCACAGCTTATCCAGCCTGATAGTACTCCTGTGTCAGGGGACTACCAATACAGAAGTAGTTGTTAGGCTACTATTCATGCTGAGTCAAGGTGAAAAAACAAGGTAGACAAGCAAGCAATGGCAGAAATTGGTATTTAATAGTCACGGTCCTATCAAGTACTGCTCATCCACTCTTTCCACTCACTCCTTGCTGCTGAGCATCTCCCTACCACTTCTGAACTCTGCTGCAGTAACTGTTCTCCTATAAGGAATTCCCTTGGGGCCTCACAATGTCCTCACATAGCCTTCTTCAGTAGCCAGCATTACATTTATGCTTTGTTTCTTAATGATTACAAAATGGCTTGGGTTTTTTTTCCTTTCTTAAATCCCATACCAAGTTTATGCCTTTCTATTACATTGGTATCTATCCAGTAGCTGGTGTGAAATGAGTTGGTGACCACTTTCCAGTTTTGCAGCAATACATACCTGGTCCAGTTGGCATCCATGCTTATCACACCAGACTGAGCACTTCGGCCAAAACCCAGCAAGCACCAGACCAGACCTCAGGGACTGCTCTGCAAGGTTATTGTGGCAATGAGGAAGAGCTCAATCAAACAAGGCTTGTTTTCTGAATGCAGCATCTGCATCTACCATACAGGCTTCAGCTTGCCTGGAGATATCAAGAGATGGTTGGGAAGGCACATCTGATCATCTATAGACCTCTGGTCTGCAGAAACTCCTGGTGTAAAGGCAGCAATACCACCAATCCTGCACACTTATCACAGCTAATGCTGCCTGCTGGAGCTGCTCTTGCTTATCTGCACTTAAGTACCAACGTGCTGGGGCTTCCCTGCTGGGGAAGGGTCCTGAAGCAAAATGACTACACAACATGCCTCTCCCACCCTGCCATGCTGTCACTTTTATTAGTGGTGAGATCTGCTCTCCTACTGTCAAATCCCCCCTTCCCACACAGGGAGCATAGAAAGGGATTTCATACTGTGTTTCCATTAAATACAAAAGCTCAGAAGTAACTCAAACTGTCAGGATTTATTCTGAATCAATTTTTCCCATAATAAATAGAAGTTCAGTTTTCTTGTGGTTAAACAAAATGAAATGCACACAGTGAAAAAAATTAAAGCTGTCAAGCCATTAGATGTCTCACAATTATGTGCATACATGTTCAGATTTTAATGGGGAAAGGTGTGAGCTTTAGTAATTAATATTAGATGTTGCCAGTAAAAATTAGACTGAGTTTCAGAAAACTGGTTGACTTCTTGATGCTCCAGATCATTGCATATGAGACCCTTTTTTCATTACACAGTTAAGCATTCACATACAACATCCTATTTCTGATGAATATAGCAGGCAGAAGGGGTATTTCTTACAGTGATTTCCCTACAGGTTTGATACGTGTGGAGTGGGGAAGAAGGAATTTGAGCAACTAGCTGCTGAAAAGTTGGTTTATACCATAATTACTATCATAAATTATTTTTACATGAATATTTGCTCTGTATTTCAGTTGTGAAAGGACAAGAGATTTTTATTTTTTGGACTAAGTATTTGAACTACGTAACTTAAAATTTTCATACCAGGCAGTGCAATTCCTGGTCCAGTTTCCAATAGGACTTCAGGAGAATTAGGCAAAAATACTTAATATCTGTTCCCCAAGTGGTAATGTTTGGCTGCTGAGCATATAGCTCACAGCAGCAGATGATGTGCTGGACAGCCTGCGGGGAACCAGAGGCAGTATCCTTCACTGCAAACCTCTGCTAATGCTGAAGGTAGTGCCTGTGTTACTTTCTTCCTCACTGCTCGTTTCTATTTCCAGCAGAAAGCAGTAGACCTGTTCAATATAATGTTTGATTCAGCCCAGCTGCTGGTGGGTGGATGGCCATATCTGTCCTTCCTTATCTTTTCCATGACAGGCTCTGCCCTGGAGCCCATGAGTCATGTGAGGGAGGGTCACCTGCTGGCAGCCACAACGATGCACATCGACCCTCCACAGCCTCTGGGGCCGTGACTGGAGCAACTGAGGACTTGGCCTCTTTTATGGAGCTCGTGGTATGAGCACACAGTGAAGGAGCACCATTTGGAAGAGGGAGAGGGCAGCAGGCCAGGAGAACTCACTAAGAGCCAGAGATGTGTGGAGCTGTCAGTACACCAGCACCTGGAATCACCCTGACCCCAACACTGTGCACAGAGCAGCAGAGGAGCAGGTCCCAGCCCATCAAATGCTGCACTTCTGCTGTGTCCATGTGGGGCAGGCAAAGCAAAGGCAGACTCTGCTTCTCCAGCTATCCTCATGTCTGTACTTCCAGATGTCCCTACTGCCTGCTTTGCCACAGAACTGCCACCAAGGTTTCTTCAGTTAAAGTTATGGTGATATGCAAAGTGCTTACAAAGATGGAAGTTATGAAAAGCAATTAATTTGCACTGGCCATTCAAACTTGACAGCAATGCTTGAACAACCTGGCTGCTCAACCCTCCACCCCCATTTTCTGCAGCATTAGATCATCCTGAAGTGAGGGAAAATGGGATTCTTTTCACAAAAGCACAAATAAAAGTGATTTTTCTTTACCTACAAGAACATTTTAAAGTTAAAGAGGAGAAAATTGCATTAAACACACTCAACTATATTTACTAAATTATTAATCTAACAAAAGCCAAGCAAAGATCATACATTCAGGAAACACTGCATTTTTTATTAATTGGCTGAAAAGTCCCCTGGTAGCTTCCTCTAAGACTGACTATTGTTTAGGAATGAAGAACTCTAAAAAAAAAAGGAAGATAAATTGCTTTATAATTAGAATAATTTTTAATTCATCAGGTATGTGAACTAACAGGTATATTAATATCACTCTTTCTACTAATACTCCTTGCAAAAGCCCACCCATGCTATATTGTACAAAGGACCCACACTAGGCTTTATACTACACAAAACAGCCCTTGTAGCTGAAATAGCTCCCAAGGTTCCAAAAATGTAGAGGTTGTACTTGGGAATGCAATAGCTCCTCCTCATGCAGTAGGTTTGACAGACTGTTTCTGACCACCCCTCCTAACTACTTGCCTCAGAAATACAGCGCCAAAATAAGACTTACTATATTTTTGGATCTGAATAAGGCAGTGGTTTTACTAGCAGTCATTCAGGATGCCACACCACACAGCATTGGCCTCCAGCCTGGCTCAGGCTCCTGGGCTGGGCAAAAGACTTGACTGCTTCTCTCCTCAGCTGTGATATTCACAGAAAAATTACCTAGGGAAGCAGGCAAGGTCTTTCCCAGGTGATGAGGCAACACTCATCAGGATATGTAACTGGGCCCCTGTACAGTTTCTAGTGAAAGGAAGCATTGACCCAAAAGGAAGGCCATCCACCCTACAGGCTCTCCAGCAATTCCACAGGTAAGAGCAAGCTTTATAAATTTGTCCTATTCCTGGTTTACAAAGACTTTCAATACAATTTCTTACATAGCTTCCTCAATCCTGCTGCTAAAAGCAATTAACGAAGAAAAAAACCCTCCCATTCCTTCACAAATAAAATCCACCACTCCACAAATAAAATCAAGAGTCTACTAGTCCTTGAACTAGTTCTTTTTCTGAATTTGTTTGGGTTTTTGGAGGGGTTTTGGAATTTTTAAGAAAGTAGAGTAGAAGTTTACAGTTTCTGTAATACATAGATGTTGACTCACCATCATTCAAGTCCCTCTTGGACAGGGACCCCAAGCTTGCCCCGCATTGAGCTACTGGTTGGAACAGCATTGTAATGTTTGCAGCATTACTCATGGAACCTGTATGAAATGCACAGAATGCCCTGCAATACCTCTCTGGTATTACTAAGCCAGTTATTAGATGTCAGTCAGAAAAAAACCCAAACACACTTAGCATTACATGCCTTGGTAAACTGAGATTCAAGAACTGGGAATCTATTTGTACATCAAAGTACCTAGACAATGGATCACTCGACTCTCCTGTAAGATTTCGTTTGCTGCTGAAGTTATCTACTAGAAATATTATTCATAATTTTTTGCTTCTTCCCTTTACCTTTTTGTCATTAGAAAAACTTTTTTCAACACAAAAACACAAGCAGGACTTTTTGACAGAGACACAACTGCTAACAGCAGCAAAGACATCTGGTATGGTTCAAACCCAGCTCACTGCAGAAGGCAGGCATGGCAGAAGGTCCACATAACTTGGGACAAGTAGGCAGCAGCGTTCCCTCCACAGCTGTTTCCTGCTTGTGTGCAGAGCTGTGTTCCAGGTTGCCAGTGCCTCTCCACGTTACTACACAGCAATTCCAGCCAACTACAAGACAGGAGCGAGAGCTGATGCTACAACTCAGATGATGGGCTCTATCACCTGGCAGCAGATGTGAGCCAGCCCTGAGCTTTTAATGTCAGTACTGCTGACTTGTATCAGCCAGAGCTGGGCATCGCCTTCACTACCACAAAAATTCTTTAGAGAAATTATTTATTAAAAGCTTTTTTGCCTATATTTTATTGAATAACATAGGCTTCTCTCTGACCCATGCCTCTATAGTGTATGCAAGAGGTATTTGTTCATCTACCATACAAAAAACCCAACACTAGCTGAAGCCCAAACTCCTCATTGCATAAGGAAGGGAGGGAAAATACAAGTTTAACTTTAGCTTTTAGAATTAATACAAGTTTTGAAGTGCCACTTAGCAGGATATAGCTGTCCTCTAAATTTATTGTCAGCTCTTTCCTACTATAATTCTTATATCCATAAGGGTATAAGCTTGGACACTTTCACATTTAAGCCTAGAAACTATCTGTTCAGGGTTTTTTTGATCTTTGTGGCCACAGCTACATAAATGATATAATAGAAGTCTTTATTTTAAAAGCTTTTTCTCATTAGTGTGTCTGCTCTCAGCTCTATAAATCACTGCACTATACATGTGATTGTGCCCTGCCACACAGCTCCAAGTACAGAATGGACAAATGAAGCTGTTACAAACCCACACTAAGTGACATTTTTAACCCATACATTTTGAGAACTTTTTAATTACATATTTTCTATGATTTCTGATTAAACCAAAATTGCTTTCAATGGCACATAATAAATCACACCACAGAATTATTCACATTCTTCCCAAATGTAGTCAAATGATTTGTTTGCTACTTTTGGGACTGAAGTCCACTTTCACTTAAGAAAATAGTAAATTAAAAGAAAGTACTTCTAGATACTCTGATAACTCCAGATCTTTCTTATGACTAATTTTTCTCCATTTCACTTAAGCTCCAAGGGAGGTTTACTGCACCTTCTTTAGGTAAAAGAAAACTTAACAGCAGGTCTATGGTTAGCACTGCCTGCAGGGACAGTGCTCTGTCTGCTGCCTTCTGTCAGAGCCATTGTACAACCAGAATTGCAGTTTGTGGTCAACTTGCATCCTCATGAAAGTATTACAACAAAACCATCAGAAATTATCCCATTAAGGAATACAGATTGTCCACAGGTTATTTTCTTCATCTGTCCAGGCCTTGTTTCCCTAAGAGGTGACTTTTTGACTTTTCTCATTGTCTCAAGCCATATAACTCTTATTTCCCCCTACTTCAAACACTTCAGTGACACTGCAGTCAGGTCCTAGAAATACCTAGACATGAAGAAAAATTGCCTGATTTACAAGTATTTTATGTAAAATCCAGAATTAATGACTACAATATTGAAAGATCCTTTTATACTGACCTAAAAGAAGTCTCATCTAATCCCTTTATCATCTGGAATATGCAAATACCTGCATTAAATGTAGTTACAATCACTTTATCACTCATGGGTCTTTATCCCTATATTTCATTGCAGTAAAAAATATGGCCATTGCCAGCTACAGAAGAGGAACTAGTAATTCATGGGGGAAAAGTCAACTTTTCTTTCGTGCTTTATATATATATATATATATATATACACACCAGCTCTGTCTCCTGTGAGGGTTTTGTAGCTGTATCTCAGTACTTTGGAATATGCCACTCAATGTTCTGCAAGATACAATTTAGAGTTCACTACTAGGAAAAGGCTTTATTTACTGTCTTACAGATTACAAGATAGCAATACAGACTTATAAAAGATTAAAAATTTGTGCTTTCTCAGCATTAATTTACCCTTTAGAAGCGCTCTTCATACAAAACATTTGGGATTTTGCAATGCCTGTGACAGCCTAGTTTGTCTAACACTTCCTTTGGGAGATAGGAAGGCTGGGAAACAGTTGATGTAATTCTTTGAGTAAACAGGGGGAGATATCTGCAATATAGAGAATATTTGCCTTATAGAAACTATTGGACAGAAAATTACTATCAGTACAATGGGAGCAACCACAAGGCTGAGCTACAGCATGCTGACTTCCTGGAGTGGGAGAGCTTGCAATGTTTAAATGCTGCTGTTCACATAATTACTACAAGCAAAAAAGCTGTTTTCCTCTATCATATTCTCTACCCTTCAGAGAGCTAAAATAGGTAAGCTCCTTTCTACTCCCAAGTTCATGCATGAATTTCTGAGGAAGAAAAGCCATCAACAACTCACATTCACCTCCTCAGCCAAAGCTAGAGTAAATTCCCTGGTTTGTTTACTCTTTATCTTGAGAGAAGGTCCAGTTTATCACAGCTCTCCCCTGGTTAAGTTGTCATTAGAAAATACAAAGCCATTAGCCAAAAGCAAAAAGAAAGCAGAGGCTGTGCCTGCCTTGAAACTTCACAGGCCAGCTACATCGAAGGACAAGCCTCCAGAATCAGGTTTCTAAACTGATCAGGCAAAACAGGTACTTTGAAACACTGGAAAACAGTATTTTTAAGTTCTCCTGCTGTCTCAACTGTTGGTTTCATGTGTGTCATGGGGAATGACACCACAAAGGAATTTTAATTAGACACTTCTTTAGACAACCTGTCTTCAAGCTGAATGGCAGGAAACAATCAATGCCTTGATGAATAAATTGTCAATCAAACCATATCCCTACATTTGGTTACCTTGAGCTTCCTCAGCCAGAAGAGCACTGTGAAAGAATACTCCTGTTATTAACCCTCTCTGCCCTGCACTGTCAGGAATAGGATGATTAATCCACTTTCCATCTACCCTTAGCACCACTGTTAAGATTGATCCTCACAACAGCAATCTTTTGTTTTAGTCTCTCACTCTGCCACTTCAGACACCCTGTCAAAAACATTTTTCAGATAATTCTTTTTCTACTGAGCCATTTTAAGCATGAAAAGTGCTAACCATAGAGATCCATTTTACAATACAAAACATTCAATTAAGCAGCACCAACACTAATGGTGATTACTAGAGATCAAACTGAAGGGCAACCAGAAGTGACTTATCTATGCTCAAGTCTGGTGACCCCTTCGTTCCTTGCCAGGGAATGTGAAGAAACAGATTAATCAAACACAATAGCCATATGTTTACTTTTTTTTTTAAAGCAATCAGATTTCCACAGTCAGGAAAGCACTGACAAGTTGTTGCATGATTTTCTCAGCACCCATGGCTCACAAAATCTTGTGTTTGTAATCAAACTGCAGCAAACAGCTGTAGCTCTATCTGTCATCATGGCCCTAAGGGAAGACAGGAGCAGTGTGCAACTCTTACTCCCAGGATGTATTCTCCAGGTGCTGGGAAACCCTTTGACCAAAACACACTGTTTTAGGGTAAGAAAGACAGATGAGTAAGCAGGACATCAGAGAGCTACTTTAATGTCTGTCCTATGTTTTCATAGAAAAAGGCACTAAATGTAAGACATTCTTAAGACCTTTGCCTGAAATACCTCTATCATTTATAAGATTTATAACCTGAAAATTATTTTTCCTCCCCTCACAGGCTTCATTAGGAGGAGATGGAAAAGAATAAACATACTGATGAGAAGAATCTTATTTTAATGGATTGACGAAGACAATTTTGTGGATGATGATATGACTGCACTTATTCATTTTTAATCACAATGTATTAACCTGTGGTGGAGAAGGCCAAAATCAGCAATGCATTTAAGGAAGTCTTTAAATCAAAGCAGACAAACAGCCACACTACTGCCTACTACCATTAGATCATTAAGATGCTTGGAATTAAGCACCAGCTTAACATATTGTTAGATTGTGTCCTTAGCATTGGCAGAGCAGAAAAACAGGAAACCCAGAATATTTAAGTCATGTCTTACAAATACATTCTGTCATCACAGGTTTCTGAACTCTTCAGAGTAAAAAAAAAAAAAAAAAAAAAAAAATCCCTACATTCCTCTGGAGTTAGGGTTGTGGGTTTAAATTTAGGAATTTCATTTGTAGTGAGTGACATTTTCAGTAGGAGGGTCAGACAGTGTGGCTTACAGGAAAACATCCCAGCCTGAACAGCTACCATTGTGTCCCAGCAGATAATGTAGAACAAGGATTTTGACCCAGTTTTGGCATAACTGTTGTTTACAGCTCAACCTGCAGCTGACTGGCTTTCCTGGATTTACCTCTGTCTTTCCAATGTATTTATCTGTTTTCAGGTTATTTTTTGTTTTCTTTAATAATTCTGTTCTAGACACGCTGCAAGGCACCCTTCCTGATGAGCAGATGAATTTACCAACACCTGGTGCATTTTAAACCCTAGAACAGCCAGATGGTAAAGAGACAGACTCTCTGCAAATGTCATTACAGCAACGAAAGCAGTGCTGCTGCAGACAGAAACAGTCCCTTGGGAAGGGAAAGCAGGAGAGAGGGCAGGTTGATCTGGTCCAGTTTTCCTAAGGGTCAGCTCTTTATGCTGCTGGAAACACAGCACAGAGAGCCATGCAGCACATGCAGAATGGAACCAGCAGGTACGCAAACAACTGAGCCCACTCACAATCCTCCTTCTGAGCTGTCAAAGGATTGCCTCAAAAGCCGCATTATACAGCAGCCCAAACAACAGGTGGTTTTGTGGAGCTTCAGGATTACCCACCTAATCTTCTTAAGGAATGAAATAGAACAGCCACAGAGGGCTCTACAGAGGAAGATCACGAAGTTCATCAGCTGAGATGTGATTATAAGAGAGCTAATCAGTTTAGCCACAAAGTAGATCATGCTATTTGTTCTTTGGAAAGCTCCTCAGCTTCTTCAGAGATTCTCTGTTCTCCCCTTTCCCTGTCCTTGCCCCTCTTCTGTTTATTCCCTTTCGTCCATATACACAGAAAACATGCGATTTTAAAGATTTCATTTTAACCAAGGAAAAACAAGTATATATTAAAAAGATTTCTACATATCAGTGTAGTACAGCAAGAGCCTTTAAAATTTTGGAAAGGACCACTCCAAAATTATTACTTCCATTTGTACTTCTCACTTCTATGTGCATCATTGCTCCTTGTGTTGCTGTACTTAATTTTCAGTACAAACCAGCTCCAGGATTTGCATATCAGGCAGTGCCATGAAACCACTGAGAAGCCATAAATCTGCATGGCTAGTCCAGCCAGAACTCAGTCTGCAGAAAACAGAGTATTTACATTGTTAACAGGCAAAACACTGCTAACACCTTCTCTCCTAGTCCAGGGTTCTCCAGAAGCTCTGCTCTCCTGTCAAGGAATAACTCTCCATGTTGCCAGAAGCTCTTTTAAGGCCATTCGGACCATGAAGCAGCATCCTCTCCCATGAGCATCATTTTACTATGAGCAATATCTAGCTATAAACAGAAGCAGCATCTAGTGGACAAATGAAAGTGGAAACCTTCTTGACAGTGTGATTCCTGACCCTTATTTTCTGTATTTCAGCCTCAGTCCCAAATGACAATTCCAGGGAACTTTCTCTTAAGATTACCAAAACAGAAGTAGCAATAGGTACAGGATTTATTACCTGAACATACACTTGTGAGGTTTAGATTAAAACCACAAGTTCATTTTACTTACCACTCAATAAATGATCAGCTTTCTGTAGTTCCTCCAGCTCTTCAGGCTTCACAGCTACATGCAGGGTGAAGAGAAGGTAAACTCTTTGCTTTTTAAGGCCTAATCTTAAAATCTCTGACCCAGCAACACCTGCCTTGAGAGTTCCCTGATATTACTGGGGGAATGGTCTGATTGGTCACAGAACAATCACCCCCACCTGCACACTGAGAGAGGCACTCAGGTGCCAGACTTTGGGTCTCGTCATCTCCTGAGCTGAAAGCCTTAACACCTGGGGTTATTTCCATGTGAGAGTACTTACATACATTAAGTCCCCACTTTGGGACAAATCCTAATAATTCATTTTTGTCATATGCTTATTTTCTGTTCTTTTCACACTTGCGCTCAGTGAATCAATATAATGAAGATCTGTAAGAGAACTGTAAAACTCATGGGATATACTGATAAGTCTGTATAAGTCCAAGAAAGTAGATATTACAGAGACTAATGCAAAACCTAAATTCTTTTAACTTACATAATAAAATTTTAACTTCCATTTATTTTTATTTGATTTTGAGCCATGTCTGAGATTTGTTTAAGTTGAAAGTTGAAGAAGGCTTCTCCATTTGCTACTTTTAAAAAGTCATTTCATAATAACTCTAAAATAGTTGATAATTTTCAACCGTTGGGACCAATTCTAGGTAATCTACAGAACTGTTCAGCTGCTTTCCCAGGATCTACATCTTTCCCATCAGCTAGTCCTCTGGTTCTAGGATCACAATGGTGTTGGTGAGCTCTGTGTGCCATCAGAATTTGCATGTGAAGGTTAAGAAATTACGTGATCGAGTTCTTCAGTAACACTTCCACACACAAGACTTGTGTGGGAACCTTCTCTTTAATAACTGAAAGAAATTTATTAAAGTGTAAAATTTAAAGTACAACCTGGTGGTCTTCATTACACAGATCTAGCAGCACCTTGACTCTGGACCAATACACTTCAACAATTATGTCTGGCAGGTTTTTTGAGGTTTCCTAATTTTTCCCATTCTGGAAGATTTACAAACAGTACTACATATATTTTGTTCTATCTTAGTTGAAGAAAGAACTTGCACACATTCTGCATCCCCCCTCTCCTCAGGAAAGCATGTAAACACAGGCATTGTGTTTAAGTGCTCGCCTAAAGACATTTTCTTGAGTCAGAACTTGAACCGAGGTCAATAGCACATGGATGAGCAATCATATATTTCTTATACATATATTTCTTTGTGAATGAGATGGCATAACTCAACATTAGGTCCCACGAACAGGCCACTTACTCTGTCATCTCAGAGGAGAGGCATTAGCCTGACAAAACCTGCAGGATCAACCCCCATCCTCCTAAGGTCACTGAGAAATTCAAAAGAATTCTGGTTATGTTGATATTGTTTATGTCGTTATGTAGAGTATTCTATTTGGTGGACATTATTTCTGAGATTAATTTAAAACCATAACAAACTTTGTCATGTATTCCTATACTCTCTTCAGGCAGGCTTTTATGATCAACTCTGACGGTATTATATTTGCATTAAAAAATGCAAGTAAACTTGCCTAACTAGGCAGCCAGACCTATGCCACTACACAATTTTTTTCAGTGAGCTGTTAAAAAAAAAAGCCATGTAGTCTTTACTGAAAAACAAAACCAGTAGTTGTCTAAAAATGTTCAGTGTTACAGGAATTGTATGAAGGGAACCAAAATCTGAGTTCAAAACTACTTCTCTTTAATATACACCATGCTCTAGATTGCCTGTCAAGTTGGGGAACACTGCAGATATGAATGCAGCCAGTGCATATGCCAGCTTTCTAAATAAAACCTGTCAACTTCATATTCCAGGGTCTGTTTTCCATGTCTGTCTTCTCAAGCTAACCTCTCTCAGCACTCTACTGTAAATTCAAAAAACAAAGTTCCCAGGAGTGCTACTGTTGATAAGGAGTGGAAAAAATGTTACAGATTTTTGATGTCTCCCACTGCCTCAGGCATGGACTTAGGAAGAGCTGTGGGCATGTGCCACTGTCCCCCACTGCCAGGGCTGGATGGTGTGGGCTCTGCACCCTTCTCCTCCACACACCACCTAAGTCACATCAGAGCTACTTCAGCCTTTTCACCTGAGTTATTTTAGCCCCCGTTGCTGGGCTCAAGTTGTGTTTCTGGGATGGCTCCAACTCTAAATTATTGATTATGGCTGAAATTGTGAGGTCTTTGAAACGAATGGCAAAAATCTCAATGAATATTTAGGATTTTTGCCACTCAGCTACAAGGGGTCATTTTGCATTTGTGAGTCATATTTTTTATCAATTAATTGAAAAGTATCCTTTCTCCTTCTTAGAGACTTACAAAGGAAGTTCCTGAATAGGTAAAGTAGTTGGCTAATACTAAAGTAGTTTGTTCATTTACTTCAAAGCCCATTTGAGTTTCTCCTGTTCTCACACTAATGCCCACATAAATTAATACAGACTCACTATTTCTCTGAGCTCCTCCACCTATCACCATTGCCTCCTGGCTAATTTAGTTTCAGCAATTGCTTAGGACAAGGTTTGCCTTTCTGACTGGAGTGTACCTAACACGTGGATTCCCCCGTGTGCCTGGAGCATCAGGTACAGCAATAATTCCACTTGGAACTGGAAGTTCTGAGTCTGAAAGTGAACAGGTGCACGGGCCATTTCCAGCTCATGCATGTGAGATCCAGGAGCTCAGTGGCAATAAAGGACCATACAAACCATCCTCTGCCAGTTCATGCAGTTTTGGTTTAGTACATTAGAGTGACAATCTCACAGGTAACTGCAGGGTCTATGCAGAGGGCTTTGGATCTAAGGCAGAAATCCTGAACTGGATCTTGTTCACCGGGAACCCAGCAGCGTGACATGTTGATGGTAATCTGCATTGCTAAGCCAGTAAGTGGCTTGCAGCAGTTAGAGGGTTTTCACAGTATTTATCTTAAAACCTTGATGTAATGAATTGCAATACTGAAAGTTAATAAGCTTATGTACTTGGATCACGATTTCTAGACCTTTCTAAGAAAAGGGGGCTTAATCTTAAATCTGATCAGTGGCAAATAGAAACATGTGTGCTTTAGATGCAAGAGTACATCAAGATAAGACTGCTGGATCGTTCCCTTGCCGGAGACACTGGGGAAATAAGGCCTAAATTCATACCTCAAGAAGCTAAACAGTTAAATTACAGTATTAGCTTTTTAAATGAAATACTTTGTTAAAGGAATAAAACAGGATAGAATCAATTTTTATTGCTCCATCATGCCTCTAAACCGATTGCAGCTGTAATAAAATTAGGGATCCCATTTCATTTAAAGCGAGGAAAGTAATTTTATTTACTTTTTTCAGTCGCGCCTCCACACAAGTGCATGCAAAGAGCAATCAGCCGCTGCACTTGTTAGCTTGCTGATTAAATACTTTGTCACTTAATGCTGCACTAATTAAAGAGAATTGAAGCTGCCTGTGCGTCAGCTAACACGGCATTAACTTTAACTGAAATCCCTACACTTCACTCGTTCCTCGTCTGCAGAGCTGGGAGCAGGAAGACCCTTTCTGCTTTTTTTTTCAGCCAGTAATTCCAACAGATCCATCCCCAGCTGCTGAGATTTCTTTGGCCAGTAACTTCTGATAGCTGTACTAAGCCAATAAAATTTCCTTATACCTGCAGTCTTGCCGGCTTTGTGACCCCCAAGTGCTGAGCGTGTGCACGGTAAAAGTGTAGCGGTGACAGCTGGGGAAGGGCTCAGCCCTGCAGCTCCAGCTCCTGCCTGACACACACCATGGGGTCAGAGGGCAGACCCTATTAACCACCGGCTGAAAGTGTTTGCTTGGCCAAATAATTCATAATTGTTGTAACTTGTTCAAAGTCCCACCCCTGGACATCTGCTAATTCGTGAAAATCATGCCTATGTTTTTAAGGGGTCTAGAGACCAATTAATAAGATTTCCAAGACTTTTCATCTCAAAAGTCCCAATTTCTAAGCCAACATCAGCATTCCTGAGAGTTTGACTCCCCAATTTCAAATTTTGCTACCAAAACAGAATTATAGCCCAGGGAAAACATGTAGATCAGGAAAAGCCTCCTCATTGCAAAGTTACCCACGCTAAACACATGAATTTGTTCTCTCCTCTGCAAATGAGATGCACTGAACTGACAAATGAAGCCTAGATTGATTAGCTGCGTAGGTGTGTGTCTGTGTTTGTAGTTCATGGAGCTGATCACTTAATCTAAACTGACACTTAGACTATACATGTTTCACCATCACGTTTTTTTGGAATATAACCAAACAGATGGTGCATGAACATCACAATATAGTCACAAGTTCCCAGAAGGAGTTAACAATTTTTTTTAGAATGGCAGCTCATTATATATCATAACTAAGGTTGTATCACCCATTTCCCTATAAACTGTGATTTTCAAGGGTTTACGATGTAACCATGAAAATTCATTCAGGCTAGAAAAATAGCCTGAAACCAAGAACTCAGTTTTCTTGAGAAATATCAAGCAAGCTATCCCATCATCACACAGTTTTCATTTTTTAAATTCTCCCCATGCATTCTTATAAACTGGGGGAGGAGGGAAGGGAGAGCTCCTAAAAGTAAGTTCTTTATGAAGGTAAATAGTTTGTGGTTTTATGCCAAATTTAAAACATCTTGGTATATGCCAAACAGTTTTTTATTTTACTTCTGCATGCTATAAGCCAACAATCTGGGAAGCTCAAAATGAAGAAAAATACTATTTCCTGATCAGAGCATTTTTTTTAAAGTCTCAATTGGAGGGACTTTAGAATCCAGAAATTAGTCTTTTGAAATATCCACATAGATTGTGCACCCCAAAGGTTGGTTTCTCAATGCCATTTGTCAGTTTCAAATATTTTAGTCACTGCCCCTAGAATATTTAAAAGCATCAGCAAAAAAAAACAAGTGGAGTTTATCAACATCAGCCTTAGCCAGTGCTGTCAGGCTGTAGAAACATCGTCTTGCTCCTGCTACAAGATGGGTTAACTCCACTTTTGTTTCACCTCCCTCTCACAGGTGAAAACAGAAGCAGAATAAGGTCTAGAGAAGGAAAATACAAGTCTTTTCTTTTAAATTTATGGTCACACTTGCAAAATTCAGTTTGGAGTTCTTTTGGAGTTAAGGTCATTTTTCTGCATACAGACACATGTGCCTTTTTTTATTGCACTTCGTTTTAAAAATATCAAGCCTGCCCTGCTGATAATCCCTCCATGCCCATCTCTGTGCTTCACTCCAATCCATCATGGCTTACGCTGCTATCCCTACAATTTTGTGCCCTATACAAAGCGGGTCATATCCAACTCCAGACTTGCTCTCCTTACTTCCACAAGCTAAGCTGTATTTTATTTCATTCTGGAAGAGCTACAGGTTAGACAGCAGATGAGATGACAGAGAAAACAAAACCATGCAGCATTTCAGAGCTGCCTCCCTATCATTGCACTCTCTGTCTCTCCAGTTTTCATCTCCTTCATGTTCCTTGTCATTTCACTTATGGTTGGGTGTGGTTTTTACCTCTCTGAGTCTGTAAAATGGGGCTTCTCTGTAAAACTCCTCAGACGGCCCTGTAAATAATTTCCCGTGCACATTGCATAGCTGTGGCTTTGGTAGACAGGCACACGATGGCATGGCTGTGCCAGCGCTGTGCCAGTCCCTGGCAAGTCCAGCCCAAACAGGCCCCTGACCTGCTCCTGAGCAGCACTGCCAGTGCCAGCCTCAGAGTGCCCGCATGGCAGCTGGGCACAGGGAGCTGGGGCAGCCAGGGAAATCACTGGGGCTGGGCAAATTACAGCCAATTCTCCTGACTAGAGAACAGAATTACCTGCAGTGGGAGGCCTGGGACACGTCAGCAGCTCTGCTGGGGCACAGCTCAGTGCCGCCGTGCAGGCTGCCGGGGCACGGCTCAGGGCTG
>QWTY01022357.1:4633-18128 GCA_008033365.1 Pseudorectes ferrugineus | reverse complement strand
TTCTCACACTGTCTCAATTTTGACGTCTAAATCCTTTACAGACCTACCCCATTAGTCTTTCCAAGAGTCGATGGTAACTTGGTTGTCAAACAGCAAAGCTGACTTGAAAATAAAACTACAGTCTTTTAAAAAATTTCCTCTAATATGCCTATGAAACTTAACAGCTCATATTTGATAATTCTTCTAAATGAGCTAACTTATTTTTGAAGTTCATTGATTTAGTACCTGAAAGCTAGATTTCTTTAATACTCTTGCCCTGGGAAAGGAATACACTTGCATGAGGAAAGGTTTTATCATAACTGCAACTCCAGTACACATATGGACATTGTTGTTACTTTTGACTCCTAATAGTTCATAGTGTGTAAATCACAAAGACACTGACTGGGTTTTTAACTTCCAGGTTCAGTTGTCAGGATGTTCCCTTTTCAGAAGGGAATTTTCTAAAACACCATTGTATTTTAGTAGTTTTCTATGTAATAGTCCCCAGACTTCATTAGAGGTTCTGGCATTATTCAGACAGTTTTACTCTCATCTGAGTTTTTACTCAGAAGTAATGATTCTTTGGAAGATGAACTAACTTTAATAATAATAAATAAATAAGCCTAAAACTTCTCAAATTGTACTTGTACAAAAGACATCAATTTTGTCCTTGCATCAAGTATATCTTTCATTGTCATGATTATGAAAAAATATAATCATGTCTCTTGAGCTAACTTCAAAGTAGCTTGCCTGAGAAAACACCCTAATAATTCAATCTGCAGCTTTATCAAGTCACAATTAGATGAAGAGCAAAATCAGTTCATCTTCGCTGGCTTCTTAGCCAGTGTTGCTGGACACTGTGAGTACATAAGTGAGTTTCAGGGTAACTCAGGTGCATGTGTACTGCAGCATGGTCAATGTCTGGAGCAAGTAGCTGTGCGTGTAGAGAGCAGCAGCTCCTTTCCTGCCTTGATTTTGTTCTGGCAGAAAAAGTGAATTAATTGGAAATCTGTGTCTTGCTTTATTTGGGAACAGTCAGTAAGTAAAAACTGTGCTCCATGCTACACTTGGACCCAACATATAGCTCAGCCATGCAGAGGATAGGATGTGACAGACTTCCCATCTCTTTCCTGCTTCGGCAAATGAAATACATCCCTGCCCTGGCAAAACAACAGTCTGTGCGTTAGCCTTTCAAAGGTGTTCGTGCCTCTGTGATATGATATTTAATGAGACAAGGCCGGTACTGTTTATAGATAAGGTAATCACTCCTTGAAGTTACAGCTACCCACAATTTTACTTAATTGATAACCAGTACCGGTTCTGCTCGCTGAAGACTAACTTCACAGAAGTATCATCAAGAGGGTTGAAAATTGATTAACTTCTAACTAGATCTGATAACTGAGTTATTTAATGAATGGGATTTAGCTGGTTGTTTACCTGTGCTAGCTCAGATGGTACAATTTAAGGTCATGCAGTGCCACATTGGGCTAACCAAGCTCAGAGGGCTGAGCTAATATGCCTGCAGTGTTTCTAGTATTTGAGTTAGAATGTTTATAAACTTTGCATTAGATCATTATTTTGCCATATTATTTTGCCACATTTTAAAGAACCTTGATAGTTATAGATCTCCTTAAGATCTAGGTGCTCATTAGTATGATGTATCACTTTCATTATTTCTCCGGAGCAGTTCTTATACCAGCACAAGTGGGAGGTAGCAAAGATGTTACCTACCCAAATCTCAAGACAGATAAATTTTTGCTTAGACAGATAACGTCTTAGTAAAACCAGATTGTGGTCTCCTTTTGCCATTATATATTTCTGCCTCATTCATCATACACACAAAAAAAATGCAATGGGTAGTATGGGTAATGTAAGTCTGTGATTTTGTAACAATGTTGGGCTTAAATACTTCTGAAGTTCACAGTTAAATATGTGCCATAACCTTTCTCACAAAGCCAAACTCATAATATGGGATGTTGCAATAATTTTACAAATATATGAGATCAAGCTTTACAGGTCTTTATTAATATAGGTTAATATTTCTCATGTTTTATAAGAAAACAGTTGAGCAATAGGGATAATCTGGATTCACTTTCAGAGACCAAAAGGACAAATAATGCAAATAATAAAGGGAAAACAGGTTGGCTTTAAAAATCCTGATGTTTTATGTCTTTGAAATATCATGTGACCCCTTCAATTACTCAAACCAAAAACACTTTAAGGGCTGTCATGTAGCTAAATAGTGCTGACATTAATGAGCTAAAATCTTCTCTCAGTTTTACAGTATAAAAAACATATGCATCAGTATTTTGAAGTCAAAGGATTCCATGCTTATACTGGTGCAACTGAAACAAAACATTGGTGTAACATTCCTCCTTCCAGGTATCTGGTTTTAATCAAACTATAGTCATGGCCCTCAAGGTTTCTTTGCTGCAGTGGAAGGTAGGCAGGAGTGTTTCATTTAAAATGCTTGGTTTACATCACAAGTGCACAAAAAACTGTATATCTTGTCCTAGCTACCTCTAATTGATAAATTGTATTAGTTCCCTAAACTGTGTTTCTGAACTACATGTTCTCTCAGAAGCAAAAGTTTTGCTCAAAAACAAATACAGTACTGTTTTTTTCTCCTTCCAGTAGAGTTCAGTGAAACCAGGTGATTGGCAACTGTTATGATAAGGTAGATGAAGAGGATGAAAGCTAGGACTGATTGAACAGCTGTGAGGGGCTCTGTTCCAATTGTATTTTGATTACTGATAAGATAACCCTCCCTTTTCTCCCAGTGATTTATCTCATTCAAATTACAATAACAGTGAATTGCCATCAACAACAAACGCTGTGTAGTTTCAAGTTTCTCTGACTCTAGTGTAGCAAAAACCCAAAGGTGCTGATTACAAGTTTTCATGTTACATTTCTAAAAATGGATAAATCACTTATTGCACTGTGTGATCTCATACACTTCATAAGCCTGTTTTTTGTTTCATTTGAGATAAACTGATGACTTTCTGATATTTCCAAGCAGAAAAATTCTAAAATTATCTGAAAGCATAACTTTATGGGGTTTTTCTTGGAGGGGAGGGTGTTGATAATTTGTATGTCTCTTTATTCTTCTGCTCCTAATATGAAATCAAAGACTTACTGGTAAAAATAGTTTGGAAATATTGAATATAACTGAAAGGCAGATAATCTGACCGGTTAAACTAAAAGATGTAACAAAACAAATGTTTCTGCAATTATTCCCCCCTGCACCCTCCTCAGGCAAAATGCTAAAAAGAAAAAAAAAAAAAGGATTAATTAGTTTTCTTTGTTTTGTTTTGTAGAAGTTTGAATTGTACCACAGACTGTTAGCAAGTTATTTTTAATTAGGGTGGATGACTGAGCCATTCTCCTCACTAAGGGCTAGATCCTAAGTTCCCAGTGATGTCTGAGGTGTCAATGAAAGAAAATAATTGTGGTATAAAGTAGTTAAATCCTGGATGGGGGGAAAGGAGTTGTTATCCTTCAGGCTATTGGCCATTTTACTAAGCAGTAGACCTGGCATGGGGCCAAGCTCACCTGATTTCAGACTAGTGTTTTCCATTGTATAAGGAAATACCCCACTGAAATATCCCACTGCATGGCAGCCATTGTCTCATCCGGGTGGGGACTGGACTCCCAACAAGTACAGTGCCTTTTCTATGCTTACGTTGCTGGTTTTGCCAAATAGCTCTGCTGGCTCATGCCTTGCAGGAAGCTCTCTTGATTTCCTGCCAGTTCCTGCCTTTTCCTTAACTGTTTGACTGGGGCAGAAGTCACCATCTGCACTCACAGCAATAAAATGGGGAAGCTACGGGAGAGGCTGGAAGTTAAAATACCCACTCCTTTCCTTGCATGTATCTAAGAATTCAGCAAATGATTACTCAAAGAGTAATGACTAATTTACACCTGGGATTATTTAGAAAGATACACATGCTGATATACAGAACAGGCACAATATGCATCTGTGTAAGCAACAAATGCATGTGCAAACATGTGGCCACCTGATCCTCTGTAGCCAAAGTAGAGGCCTGGCGAGAGAAGAAGGAAATGTTCTAGCATGACGTTGTGGGAGGCACTGCTCACAGTTCAGCAAAATCCCTGTTTGATGGCATAATGGCATTGACTCATCTTTTATCTACTGCTGGGAGATCTACAGTGAGATCTTATCACTGCTGGCAAAGGAATGAAGGTCGAGAGTTTTGTGCAACCAGCAACCCACTCATTGGCTTCACGAGCGTGTTGTGACGAGCACCACTCCCTGTATGATCCAGTCACTCTGCAGAGTCACCAGGAGTGGGACAGGGCCAGATCTGAATCCTGCTGAGGAAACTAGGAGACCTTTCCTCTGGTTTTTAGAGAAATTGATGTGCCCTTTTGACCCTTATCAACAAAAACAGTCTTGGCTGGTGTGTGTCACTGTGAAGTCTATGACAGGGACGTAGGCCAAAGCCCACATATTTTCTAAGCTGTTACACAGACAAATTCCCTCTTGCTAAAAAGATTAAAGATAGTTTGCCTGCTAGTAAATAAGTAAAAAATAAGATGGTTTTCTTTTATTATGTTCTCCTCCTGACAAACTCCACTGAGGGAACACAGACCTAAAACAAGGTTTACAGTGGAATACCAACCATGGATAAAGCAAACTTCAGAATCTGCCTGACTGTATTCATCTTAGCTATAGCTGTGGTTTTCTGGCTCCTTCTTTAATGAAGAAGTGTGATAAAAATAAACCAAATCTACATTCCTTGTGCATGCATATCTCCATGGATTTCACAGCAGGAATTTGGCCCTCTGTGTGTATATATACTATTAAGTTACAATTCCATTAGCAAATTAAATAACCATGTATTAAAATGAAGGCAAGAGTTAGGGACTGGTTTTCTTCTGTAAATTTGCCAACTCGATCTGGCAAAGTGAATGTTCTGACACAAGTCAGACTGGATCAACAGACACATCAGTTAATAGAGGAAAGACCATGCAGAGTCTTTGGCATTGAAAAAGGTCAAATACTTCAAGCTTGGACACTGGCAGAGAAAGGAGACTAAGATGGAGCAGACAAGTCAGGAATGTGAATTAAAGCTAGTTGAAGTGGTTATTAGGAGCATCTAGTCCACAAACCCTGAGAAACTCAACCTCCATCTGGTTTCAGTGATCATCACATTCATTATAATATGATTATTTTTTAAGATACGGTGCATTTCAAACTGTTAGTTTTGGTCACCTGCAGCACTTAATAAATGTGGGAATCAAGCACCAATAACAAAAGCAATGACATCTCTTTTACCTTCAAAATACCACCATCCACTTTAAAGCTACCTCATACAGCATTTCACAGACAATTGCAGTTGTAGTGTGCAGTGGTTAGCTGTATAGGGCTCATTCATTCCTATTCAAAGCTACAGGCATGACTGCAGCTGAGGATGTGTCAAAAGGAAATGAGAAAATTATCTCAGGGCAATTACTGAATAAATTCTCTGAGAAATTACTGAAAAAAAAATGGAGTAATGGTACATCTTTGCAATAAAAATAACTGCACAGATCATAGAGGAAGTAAAAAAAAAAAGACTTTGAGAACAGGCAACCATGAGCCATTACCTGTCTGCATAGGTCATGGATAGGCCAACATTTAATTAGGAAAAAAAAAAAAAGGGGAAAAAGAAAAAATAATTAGGTATGCCTAGTAGACAGTATTAATCTCATTGATTCATTGTATGCATTCATCATTTCCTCTTGTCATTACAATGCAATCTTTGTTGTAAATCTTGGTTTATGTTATCACTGATCATCCACTAACCTTGCCAGCATGAGTGATCGACTCTTGGCAGAATTGATGGATGCCAGTGCCCTTCTGGGATTGAGACCTGTCTTTGCTCTTTCTCTCAGCAATAGTCACTCATTGGATACTGAGGACACTGGATAGTAAACACTTTGAAACGAATGAATTTGAGGAAGTGGAATACTTAATTTGTATTGATTGTGCAAATACCGTTGCTTTGCTCTTCAACACCCTGTTCCAGAATGGTCTGTAAAGCCACATTCATCACTGGATGAATACATATCAATTAGAATAAACAGCAGAGGAACTGCAAAAATTATCTAGGATTTCACCTCCTACTTATGATGTAGCTCAAACCTACCTAAATTAGTAGTAATTGAGAATCATCAACACACAAATGACATTTTTCTCCTCAGCCTATATTCTCAACCTGATTCCTGACAGGGAGAAACCTGATGTCCCATGATTTGAAATACACTGCTTGGAGCATATTTAGGCCTAATCTTTTGGGCAACAGACCCTGGAAATCTAGTTGCCATCTGCAAAAGTCAGTAATGTGACAATATGACACATACTGAATTAAAACCTAGAAGAAATGTCCCGTTCTTAGAGAAGGCAATGGAATTTAGCTTTTAGTTTGACTTTAAATTGCATGTTCATAAAAAACCCAACAGTGTTACCTTTAACATTGTTTCACGCTCTGAAAGTCACTGAAAATTAAAAGAAAAAAAAAGCTATATATATTTCCCTGCACAGCCACACCTGGTCCTTTTAAGTTATACTGTGGAGACTTATGAACAGTGAAGATGATGATGTAATTTACTCTTGGCCATAATAAACCTTAGATTTCAATGCTATGATCTCACATTTTTCATGAATATTAGAAAGAAAAGAAAACATCAATCACCATCTGTAAATGTGAATATTTAGAATTCTGCATTAGCAAAATCATATCAGGCTTCTTTTAAGCCAAGTAGCTGTGTGCCTAACTGATCTCATTTCCATTTTTATCAGTTTTACCTTTGTGTAACATCGATTTCAGCAGACACTTGTCTTTACGCCACAGTCACAAAGGGCAGAATCGTACCTATACGAGTTCAAACCAACAAAGATGAAAAAATCACAAAGGTTTTTGACAGCTGTATTATAAGAAAAATGATCAGATACAGATGACAGCAAAGCATTTCTAGCCAAGAGAGTTTTAAGACAAGTTAAGCAATCAATCATCTACATCACTCACTATTCAGCGAGTCGACATTCAACATCTGAATCAGTCATTACAAAGTAAAGAGAATTAGTAAAGTCTCTTACAAAATGCAAATAAGTGAACTGGAGGACAATAGAGTCAAATTCTAGAACTTGGCAGGAAGCCATAAGAATTATTTTGACAAGACTGCTTGGGGTAATTTGGTTGTTACATTTAAAAGAAAAATAATTTTTTAAAAGTGAGCTTCAGTCTTGAGCAGTACAAGTTTGTGATATAAACGTACAGTTATATTTAGTGACAAAAAATGTAGAATAAGGAACAAAATATAGTGTCTGCTCTGATGCTTTGCTACACTGCTACACGAATTAACTATTTTTGGTGGTAGTGAGAGTTTTTCCAAATAAATTCAAAGAATACTAAAGCTAAAAGCTATCCCAAGGGATATGTAACTATCAGTGTTTGTCTTCCTTGAACATGTTGCCTACTAAAGATTTTGCAGAGTTTCAACCTGCTTCAAAATCCACCAGGTATCACAACATCAAAAATAGGTTTAACGTCTGCAGAGCTGCAAAGCTGCAGGTGTGAAATTCTGTAAAATCAAAAGTATCACTATTACACAGGTCCAAAAAATCCCCACCTTACATCTTCCTTCTTAATAGAAAAGAATGAGTGAAAAAGAAGGAAAATGAGTTGAAAATTAGGCAGATATTTTGGTTTTAACAGCAGTTTCTCTGTAACTTCTAACAGCATACGGGATGCTATCTTACACTCACTCCTCAGCTGGAGTAATGGTGGAAAATGGGAGTGATCTTACTGAAAACAGAAAAACCATAGAAGGCAGCTGCACTGTTAGGTGAATCCTAGACATCCGGGCATTTGGAATCTGTTCTGAGAGGAGTTACATATGTCCTTGGCTTGCATATGTGGCAGAATTGACACATACCTGAAGCTCTGGCCATGCCCTCTGGCCATCAGCCCTTGGATGCTGATGTACTCATTCCCTTTCTCATCTGTCTTCATGGCTTCATCAATGGAACTGCTCCTGCTCCTAAAACTGCATGTTTGCCTTCATACTTCACAAGGTCAGGGCTTGAACCATATAGGAATTGTCATCACCAGGAAACATTCTTATTGATGACTTACTAGTGCAGACATGCCTTAAAATTATAGAGATGGTTTGGTTTTGGTCCCAATATGAATATATATAGGCATAAAGAAAGTGTGTTCTCATTAATATTTATACTATTATGCTCTATATTAACTTATGGTAAAAATATTTTTCAGAAAAATGCATATGACTTTGTTAATGTTTGAACAGCTGAGATGATTCTGTGCATCCTTGTACTTAAAAAAATCCTGTCCATGGCAAATGCTAAAGCTCTGTGAGGAATATCAGAACTAGAAAATTACTCTTCAGTTTAAAAAGAAGCAAAGTTACTTTTCCTAGTTTCATTCTTGTTCCAAGCAAGGGAACAACATGCTGCCTGTGTGAGAAAGCTCGGAAGATAATACATTTAAGAATAGATGTTACATGTTATTTTATCTCATCAGCTAGTCATTCTTATCCCTTTCCTCATAACTTACAGATCCTTATGAAACAGTTTCTTCTGCTGGAAGTAGGCAATTTTGTGTTTAGATGTATTTTTTTATCAGCTCGTTATCCTCAAGTTTATCCTTGCAAATCTCATTGATTGAACAAAATTGAACTTTGTCCAGCAGTTGATGAGCTGCATGGATAGAATTTTACCACCTAAAAACTCATATGGGCTTTTAATTGATTTCGCTGTTGTTTTGACCTCTGTGTAGAGCTGAAACTCACAAGCAGTTTGGGTGCATGAAATAAAAACGTTCAAGGGCCCAGGTACATAATGCTTTCACTTGTTTCTACACCATAAGCACAAATTCCTAAAATTATATCTGTATGACTCAAAATATAAGTCTCTATTTCATTTGACCGTATTAACAACAAAAGTATTACCTTTATCTTACAGAAATGTTGGAATCCAACAATATAATCAATTTCAATGGACTAGCTAATAGCTCCAGTTACCATACTTTCCTCTTGGACGAAGAACGTGGTCGGCTGTATGTTGGAGCAAAGGATCACATATTTTCTTTCAACCTGGTTAACATCAAGGAATATCAAAAGGTACGTTCATTCATGTTCTGTACAATGTAAATATATACTTTTAATGTTAAAGACTCCCTATTACCCAGACTATGTTGTGCACTGTTGGAATTATGTAGTAAGTGTTTGGATGTCAGGAATACTGTTACAACAAAAATATTTGCTGACTCTATGAAAAGAAATTTATAACGAGCCTGTGACCCTTGACTGTATAATCTACAGTATTTTTTTTTCAGACTACAAAAAAGAAGTAAATGATAAGTGAATTTCCCAAACAAGACATACTTTCATGGCAACTGCTAAAAAAGCCAAACATCCATTATGACAGTTTACGCAGAAAGGCCTTACTGTTCTGTATTTGTTTGCAGATCAAAGAAGCTATTTGGGAGTCCAAGTGTTGATTTTTCTTCTTTAACTCAGCACTTGTAGGCACTCTGCTTTTGCTGCTTTCAAATCAAAATAGTTCCAGTATTAATAAAAGAGGAACAATTCCATAAAATATTGCTGTTTTTGATGGAGATTGTAATTTTCGAGTAAAAGTTGGTGACTGATTAAAAGCTGACAAGCAGTTTAGTGTCATTCTTCTGTTGGAGTACAAATAAATAATTAAGTTTGCCTTTATTTTAGCAAGACAAAATGCCAAGAAGGTAAACAACGGGATGGAGATTTGATTTGTTATATTAAGTATTTTGATGGCACATTTTAAAATCCAGAGAGTACCCTTTTATGAGAGATATATTGCTTCAATACCCAGGGATTATTTTTTTTTTCTTAGTGTTCCTGACCTTTTGGCCGTTTAACTATTAGCTTCCTAAGATGATAGCAATAAATACCTTGTGTTTTCTGTTCAGAGGGAAGACAGGCTATTCATTTGTATTCTCTAAGGATAAGAGGATAAAAGGAAAACTGGCTATTTTCTTTTCTATTCTCTTTAGAGCAGCTATAAAGGAAACTAGCTATTTATTTGAATTCTCTGAGGGATCAATAGCTTAATGTGCAAAACATCTGGAATAATAAAGGAAAGAAGGTGTTTCCATTGCAGAAAACAGCTCTGTAGAATGGGAGTGATTGTATTTTACATACTTACATATTCAGATACTTTTAGAACACTATTTGTCTTTATATACAAATATTAAAATATTAAATAAAGAATTGCTGTCAGTAACATGCAAGTGTATGTTAGCAACAGACTTAGAGAATTTAGACTAGATTTAAGAATAGGCAAAAGGCTTTAAGAGTCTGGGGATCTGTTTATTATAGACAGGAGAGCCATGTAAGAAACTTCAATCAAAATTACAGTGCAGCCAGTGCTGCACTTGAGCTCAAACTTCACTGGTTGTTGCTTCTATCATGTAAGAAAACTCCTCAGGTTTCTGTCTAAATGCCGATGGCAACATCAAAACTCAAAAAGCCAAATTTTTCAGTATATTAAAACCAGTTTGACTTAGCTGTCTTTTAAATCAAATTAGAGGAAAAGGTTTTACTGTGAGACTAAGGAAAAAGAACATCTGATTTGAAATACACTGGTTTGAAAAATATTGAGATTTTTGCCCAAAACTTGAACTAAAGTTGAACCAGTCCTTTTGGGATATCTGAGAAGTTTGGTTAATGTTTTTCAACCTAGTAAATTTAGATTTTCACGTCTCTGCACATTTTAAGCTGAGAATAGCAACAGGAAGTAGTGGGAATCCTCTGAGAGAGAATGTGCTCATAAAATTTTCAGCCTTATTTTATAGACTTGTGATGTTCGATTGCTGTTTGGATTTCATTAAAAAAATTTTGAATTTAAAAAATGTTGCAAACTGTATTTTCAAATATCATCTATAACATCTCCTTTGACCCCTTTGGTCATCTACATTCCATCTTTTTTTAAAATATTTTGCCTTTTGCTTTCTATTAACAAACTATATTGAACACCAAGACTGTAATCCAGACTTAAGGCCATTCATATTGCATTATCTGAGGCTCCCAAATGAATAGCCTGGCATTTTATGGGAAGATCATGTTTTATTCTATATGTAATTCCTAAAAGCTTTTCAAAGAAACATGAATAATTGACTGTGAGGGTCTCTGGATTTTCTCTGTATGAGGTGAGATCCATTTTCTGCTAAGCAAACACTACAGAAAACCTAGATTTTGGATTAATTGTGTTAGGGTAGCTCTGTAGGAACAGCATAAACATTTCTATTTTGATGGTCTGATACTTTTCAAATTCCATAACATATTTTATTATTTAGTTAACTGAACTAGAGAAAGAGTGAACTATTAGATACACTGAAGAGGCGAACACCTCATTTCTGATGCTGACTCTAATGTGTGATTGTATTTCTATTACATGAGATTTAAAAGATTAAAAGCACACTTACTTAATGGAGAGTCAACCCTCTTATCATTAGGACTGGAGATTCACAGCTGACATTCACAATGCAGACAGTATTTCAAGATTGTTTTTACTGTGACACCTATTATCCCTGTTTTTGTTCCCAATATTTCATTTCTTTGTTGTCAAATTTTAAGAAAGAAAAGGAAATAAGGAAAAGAATGGGGGGAAAGATAAACTGGATAAAGGGACTCTAGCATTTGGCCTGCAATTTGTGAATGCTGAAGCATGAAATAACACAGTGTGATTTTTGTTTTGTGTCTTTAGATTGTTTGGCCTGTATCACATTCCCGAAGGGATGAGTGCAAGTGGGCTGGAAAAGATATTGTGGTAAGTACAAATCTTTTTAGCATTTTTTTTCTTTTATAAAACATTGTAAATATTTTATTATGTCCTACTGTGTTAATTCTTAAAGTATTTTTCCTACTCTGTAAGGTCACACTCTGATCATAACTTCACTCTTGAGTTTTCTCAGTCCTCTTATATAGAAATTTTATCTTCATGACCAAGGGTTTCAATTTGTAAATGGAAATCATACAGATGAACTAGAATTTATCTACCAAAAAAAAAAAAAATCAGTAAGAAAGAGAAGATAGAAGAAATATCAGAATAAGAAATATTAACCCATGAATACTCATCTCCTGATGAGAAGGTACATAATATTTTGACCCATTTTTGCCCTGCTCTATGTCCCAGTCCTCAAGGGAGTTCCAGGAAGTGCTTTCTCTTTGTAGCATCTCTCTGGAGCCAGTGGGTTCCCCAGAGCTCTTCCCTGCATAAAGTTCATAGCAATATTGAGGTCGAAGTGGTTTTAACGTTCTGCATCAGTTTTGGTGCCTTGGGAAGGACACTGTTACACTAGGCATAATTTTCTGAACATTTTCCCTCATTCCTCTGTACATCGTATTCCCTGTATTTATGAGGTAAGAGAGACATAGCCAGTAGCCCCCAAATAGCAATCATTCCACACCGATAATAACTGTCTTCTTTATAGGAACAGTGTGGGAAATAGGGCTGAAGAAGGGGAAAAACAGATAAAAAATACATGCATGAAATAAGCCAAACAAATACTTGCATAGCAAAGCCAAATGGGAAATCATAGTGGTTGCCAAGGTATAAGTGAGAGTGGAACTTGGCCCCGTGTGTATATGCTATTGGCCTGATTTTCAGAGATGATTCTGTAAAATATTCATAATGCCAACCATATGCCTCTAGAGAGCTCCATTTGAATAATTTCCTAGGTCATAATAAAAATAGTCTCATCAGTCTTTACCTAGGCCATAGAGGACAGTTGTCTTCAAAAAAAGCCATCTGGGAACAGTAGAGGTAGATTGAGTAAAAACTAAGAAATATGGGCTAAGCTAAATATGTGATGGGACGGCTGAAATGCCAGATACCTAGGCTATCTCATTACATAGAAATAATGCATTTAAATTAATCCATGCTCATGTCCACAAATAATTTTCAGGAGTACTTTGCAAGGTGAAGCCTAGAATATCTAATATGCAAGGTTAAAAAAAAAAAGGGCTAGTATTAAATATGTGAGCAAATTAACTAACCTTGCTGCTTCATCTCATGTGAAGTATTATGATATTCCATTAAGTAGATTTTTTTCATGGCTGGAGTAAAAACCTAGAAAACTAATAAGAGATTCAGTGCCTAGAATTAAAATATATGCTTATATTTTTAAAATAATTATTTTTATAAATTCACCATAGTAAGAAAGAGTATGCTTTATACATTGCACTAAGCTGATTCTTATTCAGCTTAGTTGTGTAAAATTGTAGAGACACACATTCTGGAGTAAGCTGGGAGGTTCAGGTTCCCATCCTCTGACTGGGGCGAGCTTGAGAGGACTGCTTATACTAAAACTTTAATTCACCTTGATTCTTTTGCTTCCTGTGATACTAGGACAGCTACACCTGCTGACCACGAGTAGAAGGTGAAGCCCACACCACATTGCAGTGCAGTGTGTGTCCCTGGCAGTAGATCCTGTAAGGTTGTGTGGGG
>QWTY01022356.1:0-11437 GCA_008033365.1 Pseudorectes ferrugineus | reverse complement strand
TAAAATAGGAAAACTTTCTTTCGCCAAAAATTTAGACCATCTGCACAAGCAAACTTACTGGCAGGAGCTTTCTCCCACATTCTTTCTCTCCTTTCTGCTTAAAGAATTATCTTATTAGCAGTAGACCGTGTAAGAAAGATTCAGCATTCAGATCCTTGAGTATAAAACACCATAAGTGAGCGACAAAAGAAAGGGAGAATGCTGCTGTGTCCCGAGATATGCTGAGGCTCATAGGAATGGTACACATTTCTAACATCCTGTTTGTTTTTCTGGTATTATGGAAAAGCGTGTGCGATACAATTTTCAGTGTTTCACTTCTTGATGCCTTGTTAGCAACAATTGCAGCTCCCGGGAGGGCTGAGCAGTGGAGTCTCTCGTTCTAACTCCATACAGAGTGAATCTTTGGGGAATTTCATACTTCACAGTACAAGCTATCAATACAAAAAATCATAACTGCCTCTGGTTGAACAAATATTACTGCACTTGCTGTAGAGGCAGGGCTGTTAACTCTTTAAAACCCCTTTATCTGATGTTCTCATTTCAAACCACATTTATCTCCCAGTGTCTGAGGTTTAGCCAGTCTTGTCTGTCAGACTGTAATTATTTTCCTTCCGCCCCTCTCCCCCGTACATATAAATAAAGGCTTTTGCATTTTACCTCCCAAGCTACTATGAAATGCCTTTGTTTTTGAACACAGTAGAACAAAAACAATGTTGTATTATTCAGTAGCCGTGGGAAATAGTTCTTTATTTGGATGCAATTAAACTTAAATGGTTAGTTCTGCTTTTTATCAAAAGTTTCTATGAAATATGTATAAACACAGCAATCTTTGCCTGCTCATTTATTCACTTTGAATAAACTATGCAGAATTAAATTGAGCTTTATTTCATTCTTGCTCTTAATAAGGTGGATAACTAGCTAGTAAGTTCTCAGGACATGTTACATGCTGTATTGATCTTGTTTCTTTAATCTACTTCCAGAAAAAACAGGGGCAGCATCCTTGATGCTTCCACTGCCAGTATTTTCCCCTCACTGAAAGTGTAGCTCTGTGCACCAGCTGAAACTGGTGGATTTGGGCCCATTTATTTCTCATTAAGTCAATGGGCATTTTCTCATTGATGGTGACATCTGAGAGCCTGCGGCTGATTCTCATGGCATGAATCCACAGAGCTTTGGAAATTACAATTTAATCTACAACCTTTCTTAAGCTTTCTGCCCAAGTTTTTGGAAGCGGGAGGAGTTCGAGCTGGAGTTTCCTGAGAAGTGTTTCTGCAGGGAAGTTTTAGGGAAAACAGAGGGCAGCTTCCATGAGAGACAGCCAGTTTGCTACCAAAATCAGCATCCATGGGTGCAAAATGCTCAGGCTGCTCTGAGGTAGAAGCAGAGCTTGCACAGTCCAGCCATGGGGCTCCAAATATTTGGGGCTCCCCCAGGCACAGAAGAAAATTCTGAACTGCCCCACCCAGTTAAAGATCACTTCCACCAACATTTTGCTTTCTTAACCTCTAAAATTTGATCGTTTTCCCCCCAAAGGAAAAACAGGTTCATTTCCATCATAATTGTGAATGAAAACTTGTTCACAACACAGGGAGTTCCTGCAGAATGGAAATGTTGAAGATTTCACAGGTTTACCTACTGGAACCATCAGATGGCTGAAGCCACAAAGTTATGAAAAAGATCAGGTTGCCTGGGCAACAATTTTTCCAGAGTCAGCAGATCAGTCTTGCAACTTATTTTTAGCTTTTCTCAAGGAGAGAAATACCATTGCAGAGGAATGCTGGCGACAAACAAACAAATGCACTGATCCTAGAAGTAGTAAAAATATTAGCTTGATTACACTGGTACGAGAGAAAATACAACCTAGACTGCTGCAAAACAGCCAAAATCCCAGGCTTTTAAAGTGAGAAGCCAGGTTATGCATGGCAAACACTCAGATTTGTACCTGATTTGTATGAGCACAGAGTCAGCTACTTACACATATAAATGTCTAGTTATACACCTAGGAGATAAACACCTTTCCTTGCACAGAGCCCAAAATCTGTTTCTACATCCTACAAAGCAGCTATAATCTTTTATTTAGCAAGTCCCTGAAATTTATATTCACATTACGTGCATTTCAACGTTTGAGTAGTGTAAATATATTTCAGAATTTGCCACACTTCTCAGCTGTCGTGAATTTTATTTTTGAGCTTGCTTATGTAAAGTGCCATTATAAAAGAAGCGAAACAAAGGAGATAAAAACATGTACAATTAGTTATGGTGTTCCGAGATAGCTTTTATTACCATTTATGCTTGTGAGCAGCAACATGTGCTCAGGAATTCAAGAGTTTTGCTCACCAACATGACACTGTCTCTAAGGAAACAGTTCAGATATTTCAGGGGTGAGCAATGGCCAGAATGCATTTACTGAAGAACCTGAATCTCTTTTTGAAGGGGTGTGATTTCTCCCTCCATGATAGTGAAACTTCTCAAAGATCAGTGAACCAAGTCTACAGACACTCTGGAAGCAGCACTCGTCCCACTTTCATGGATTATGCTGTATTTAGAAGTACACTTGAAACTCATTTTTAAAGAAGAAATTCTCTCTGACAGCCACTTTCCAATCAGCTGCAACTGTTACCTCTCCAACCAGCAGAAGTTTAATTTCCTAGCTCAGTGCAAGCTTCTGCTCAGGGTTACGTGTGGAGAGGATACTCAGGTTAGGTATTTTATTCCTCGTTAAGCTACTAAGTACAGTTCTAAAGAGATTTCTTGTAAATGCAAGCCCAAGTGTTCTCTCAGACACGCATGAGTGCCTTACACAATTAAACAGTCTTGTTCTTCCCAGGCAGCTGCCCAAGGCCTCTGTCTTTCTGGACCTGCTCTGACTTGCTTGTGCTCAGGCCCTGCAGAGGAAGGATGCAGGAGGCCAACAGAAATAGAGTTTCCACTGAAATTCCCTGTTTGGAGAATTCCCTGTCTTTGGAGCTGCTGAGGCAGAATGCTCTGGGTTCGGGTGGCTGCCAGTCACTAACTGTGTCCCTCTGGTTTTCAGCTGCGTTGAAAATGAGGGTAACACATCCAGCCCCTCTCCTCTACAATAGATGCATCCAAGATAAGCAGATAAATGGGAAGAGGGGGAAGGAAAGTCCAATTCAAGTATCAAGCAGCTGCCCTTGGCCAAAACACACGATGTCACTTGTAGCATCTGTGGAAATTGCCCCACTTCGGGAAACTTCCGCAGCTCCCTTGCATAATCTGAGTGCAACATTAATTAATAACATGCACTAATGTGCAGTTAAATTCCCTTTGTACCCAGATGTTGATATGACCCCCAGCTAGTCACTCCTGTCTAGGTCGATCCATCATCTGTACACTTCGGCAGCTTGCCTCTGCTCAGAAACTCAGAATCTCAGGAGCACAGAGCATCTACTCTCTCAAATCATGAATCCCTGGGTATTTTTTGCATCCAGCTCCTATCTGTTATTTCTCCATAACTGGGACACACAGTGACTTATACCCCCTTACCTGTCACCCTTAATTTGGATCTGAATATATGAGATTCAGCTGTGTATTTCAGATGCTACCGGCATCTCAAAACCTGGTGCAATATGAGGGTTTCCTTAGCAACAGTCACCATAGGAAGTCCTTTAAAGATGCCTTTCCTGACTCTTGTAATTCTGCTTTTCAGAGATTTATACAGGTAAATCAAATATAAAGTTTTGACATGAACTTACAAAATAGAGGCAGAAGAATAAGTGTATTGAGTTTGAATGCAAATAACTTATTCCTGAATAAGCTTTGGAAACGTATCTCCCACTTAAGCTCATGGTATTACACCCAGCAACTTGCACAAAAGCAAGCAGAAGGGATAACTTTTTTAGAAAAAGTAGTAAAAATTTATTCCTCTCTACAGCAGAAGGTTGCTTGTGTGATCACCTTTGATAGGAATGAGGCACACTATATATTTATTATCTGTCATGTTAGGGTAATTACACAGCTGCTTTATGAACCATTGAACTAGTGTGTTAGCTGATGATGCCGTAGGTTCAGTTGCAATTCGTACCCAGTCCATCTTTCATAATAATCTAATAATGAGACATCAATTAATTATCACAGGTTTGAAAGGAGAGCGTGGAAAATGCCACCGCTTCAGTAATGTCTCGAGTAATATTTTATTTTCCCTTTAATTATATCCCAAAAGCAAATCCAGCCAATATAGCAGCAGAGAAGTTACCACTTGTAAATGGCAGCCTAGCAGACCATTAATCAATAGGCTCTCTGCAAGGAGATGCCTCTCTCCTGTGCTGAGCAAAACATGAGTCTGATTTTACAGGAGGCATAAGCAATAAAATACCTACTGCTAATGTCTAATGTGATGATTCCCTTTTACTTGTGCACCTGACACTGTGAAATATTACTGAAATAAGCTGTTTTCAACAAGGATGCTTTCAGCATCACTAAATCAGCATTTCACTGGCAAGGAAAAAAACCCATCCTTATTTATGCAAGACCCCTTGCAGAAATGTGCTATTTCTGGAAGAGGCAGACATCATAAAATGTTTTCTCCGAAAACATAGCTGTTGTCCATGATAAAGAATTATTCATATCTCAAAGCAAGGCAGAAGCATGGAGGGTGAAGAATTTGAAGAGAAGCCTTCAAAGCTTTGTTAAGGCAGGGACCTCTTTATAACTCTGCTCTCTTTGCTTGGGAGGCTGGCAGGCTGCTCCTGCTGCTGTGAGGAAAGGTTTCTATTCCCCAGCAGCCCATGGATAGTGCTCTCTCCCAGCCCTTCTCCTGGCACATTTGCATGTGAGCCATTTAATAAATAAAAATTTCTTGTTGAGACTATACCAGTGGTAAAGCCAAGGTTGCAGACCAGAGCAGGCACAAACTGAAAGCCTTTTTATGGGAACAGGGGCAGTGGAATGCTGGTGCAGAAGGAAGACAGTCCAAGAGACGCTGGGGGAATTGGGAAGCACGATCAGAAATGTTGTTAATATTTTTTGCACTGGGCAGTGCCAATCCTTCCTGCTTGCTGCCCATTTGCCCAGCAGAAACAAAATGTGGTGCTGTAAAGCTTGTGACCCTAATTAGAGCCAAAATGCTGGTTAAGAGCCAGTGGCCTGGAAGAAGCTATCCTTTTGGAAGAATTTGTTTTTCTGCATCTTGTAGAAAAACCAGAGGCACACAGGTAAAAAAGTCTGTCCCCCTGCAGACCTGTCCCACATCCAGGGGCAGCACCTCCTCTCCTTCCTTCCACAGCTCCTGAGCTCTGCTCTCCCTTTCCAACAGCTCCTCCCATCCACTTCTGGGGACTGGGGGAGCATCCAGACACAGCTGCCACTAGGACCAGGTGACCTGAAGAAGGTCAGCCCAGGCATTTATTCCCCTCCCTGCAGCTGCTGTGGGGCACCAACCACTGCCTGGATAAATGGAAATGTTTAAAACCCCCCCCCAAAAGCCTTTAAGAAGCCTTCAGGTATGATCAAAGCAGATTATTCAGAAACAGTCAGAATTTTTTTTTTCAAAACTGCTCAGCAAATTTGGTTCTCAAGAAAAAGTGTTGTTTGGGATAAGGAGCAAGAGTCTGGGAGCAGGAGGAGCAGGGCTTTGCCATACTTTCATCACCTGTGCCATGAATGAATGTCAGCCTCTGCACAGGAGAGCCCCAGTGAAACCTGTCCATGGACAAAGAGGCTCTGCCAAAGGCCAGCTCTCTGCTGCTGTTTACACACCCTTTTTAAAGCCCACTTATCAAGAAACACAAGTGGATTGTACAGATTCACTTTTTCGAAGTGGCTGGAGTAAAGGCCAGCGACTTTTGAAAGGTCAGTCATGGTTATTGACTGCTTCATAACAGAACTAAAATCCTTTTCATAGCAGAAGCACTTGATCGCTGAAAAAATATCGAATCAGGCACTAGAAAATACCACTATGTGGGACACGAAGAATGTTGCAGAGCAGAAGAACTTAAACACCCAGAAAAACAATTCACAAAAGCTTTTCACAGTTGGCTTTCAAGAAAAAGGATTATTAGGATGTTTATGTTTTTAACTGCTAGCTGGAAAAAACACTGCTCCATTATGTTGATTTTGAGAAATTTAGAAATATTCTCAGTGTGCTCTCCTCTCTTTGACTTTTCCTGTCTTGTGGCACTTGTGATACTCATGCCCAGGGAGGTGACTTCTCTCCATATCCTTTCCTAAATGACACCTCATTTCTTAGCCTTTTGCATCACCTCCAAGGCATTTGGGCACACAACGGGCTGAGCTGGAAAAATGGGACAGCACCTTTCAGCAGAGCATTTCCTGTTGTGCCAGGTCGCTGTTTGTTGCAATAAGTATTTCATTAAATACATTTCAGGTGATCATACTTGGGACCAAGGGGACAAAGGCAAATTCCACAAAATATACTGCAATTGCAGAAAACTCTGCAAGCCCCAGATGTCAGGGGGTTTCTTGAGTCTGCCAACAGACACAGAGCTGCTTCAAAAAAAGGATATTTAAATGTAGTTTTGGACAATTGCATGAACAGACAGCGCCAAGCTGTCCCTCAGGGGAGAGCTCACAGAGCAATGTTAACGTGGGGTGTCATCCTAGAGATACACAGGATGTTTAATCCAGGATTAAGGGATTACAGCTCCTTCTCCCAGGTTCCCAACATGTGGTACAGACAGGTTTCCAGAGCTCAGATGGCAAACAAGGACAACTGAAGTCATGCCTCCTTTAATTCTATGCCATAAGCAGAACATAACTTGTCCCAGCATCCTGAGGCATTTTCTGGGGTTAAATCTTAGAAGAGGGAATTAGTTTGCCTCAAACACCACAGTCAAACAGATCACACAGTTATGCACAGCAACCTGTATCTACCTCAGTCTGGATTTTTTTTCTGGTTTTGGAATAAAGGCATAGATTGACTGATCCAAGCCTTTCAGCACTTGTTACAAATTCATTAATAACAAGATAAACTGTGTGCATGCAGGGCTCTCAAGGTAGATGGGCTTGGACAAGTGGGACCAAGGGGCATTGCAAATTCAGTATTTTTCTCTTGGAAAAATCTATGAGAAACACAAAAAAATAAAAGGTGAAAGAAAAAAAAAAGGGGAATTAGCTGATGTCTACAGAAACTGAATTCACCTCCTCTTGGCTCACACACTTTAACACCTAGAGAACATCCCTGCAGGGAATGTGTTAAGTAAAGGATAACATACAGGGTTTCTACTGCATTACAGAGAAATTTCCATTAACCTGAGAGTAAATGTGGACAACATGCTTTATGAATTTCTTAGTGGGCACTTTAACTGAGCTGTAAAACACAGCAGTGTGAGATCGCTTCAGATCATGCCATTGCCAGGATGCAGATCCTCGCATTAGAACTGAGCTGTGGTGACAGCTGTGAGTACCTGGAGTCAGCTCCTTCCAGAGCTTCAGCGCAAGAAATACCACAAGGAACATAATTAGGACTTTGAAAAATGTAGCTTATGATGCTGAATAAAGCATGAACTTGGCTGATGTTTGCTTTGAAGCTTGAATAACACCTTATGTTTCCGTATTTGCTACACAAGATGTACCTTGATCAACATCAAACTAAGATGTCCTTCCCCACGCAGCGCTGTTCCTGCACGTGCTGCTGGTGTCCATCAACAAATGCTGCTCAGAAACTCCTTAACTAATCAAAAAACATGAACTTGGGAATGCATGTTGCATCAGTGTTCAGAATTCAGGTGTATTTGCCAGACAAACTCTTGGTTTCATTCCCTAATCAGAGCAACACTTCCCAGGGTCTGACAGGCAGTAGAACTGTTTACTGCCAACCAAACATTCACTCAGTGCTGTTGAAAAATAATCTCTGGGAGTGCAGCTCAGCTGATTACTGTCACACACACCCCCCTTACACTGCTGCAAGAGGCCACTCAGGTTTCAGCCACCAGGGCCACAGCCCACCTCCACTGACCCCCACTGGAATGACACAAAATCCCCTCTTACAGAGCAGCAAAGTCCCTTTTCCCAGCCACAATTGTATCTGTTGGGGCTGGGTGCTTCTGCAAATACTCAAATACTCTCTCAGAGCATCACTGCAAAGGACACGTCTGTTACTGATGGCAACGCGAGCAAAAGGAACTTTAAATGCCGTGTTATCATCAGACCATTCAGGAATCAAAAGATCCCTTAAATCAATACCTAAATCCCAGTGCAGTCAGTGCTGTACTAGCATATAAGTTAGAGCAGTCTTTAAGACCAGACAATCTAAGCTTTTTTCTTTTTTAAATGTGCTTGTTTTGCTATTCTACTTCTTCCATTACTGCGGTTCCCTGTTTGCCCTTTCTCTGCTCAGCCTCACAAATTGGGACAATAAAGACCAAGAAAAATGTCTTTATGCTGCAAGAATTTCATTTCTTGTAGCGATGATCTTGTATTTAATTCAGGAAAGGCAGATCTTGTGTTTAATTCAGGAAAGGCAGTGTCTCTGTCAGGTTTCACCCTTGCTGGTGAAGGAGAAAGACACGTCTGAAGTTATTTACCTCTGGCCAAAACTCCCTTGCTGTGCATGTGGGAACTGAACCCTGCTTTTTCCTTCCAGAGGCAGGTAACCCACCTGGCACACATGCTTCCAGATATTATCTACTGACATGAATGTAATGAACATGTTTTATTCCAAGCCTCAGGGTAAAAAGGTAAATAAAGGGAACCACTTTAGAGGGATTTTGGAGAGGACTGAAATCATGACTTCACAGACATCCTTGCCAATTATTCCCACCTATGGAAAGAGGTGCAGTTTTAAATCCCAGCAAACAAGCTTTTCACCACCAAAACAAGACAACTTTTCATTTCCCATCTCGCACGCTCAGAAATAATTCCAGGACCTCTTGTGTATGGAGAATGCATTTTTCACACCAGATAGCAAATACGTCCTTCTGAAAACTCAGACCATACTCTGTGGCAATGTTTGCTACATGTCCATTAGAGGAAGATTAATCATGAAGGGGTAACTTTTGAAGCTGAGCTGCGTAGCACTTGGTTTGCACACTATTGTACTGAGCATATGTTTTCTGCTGCAGCTGGCAGGTGGTACATTTTTTTATTCAAAACAATTAACATCAGGGTTAAAACGGTTGGATATTTTACTTTTCTGTTCCAGGTCTGGAAGAATGTAATTAAAAATAATAGACAGGTGCTTGCTTTTATTTTTAACTGCGTGCATAAACAGCAGTTAAACTGGAAGCAAGTTACAGTATTGATGCCTCAAAAGGCAAATCCACACACAGGAGCTGGAAAGCACTTTTCCCTCTCAAGTGGCACGAGATAATCTATATCATGCCTGGAATTGTTTAAGAAACCCCAACATCCCCCAAGCAGATGCAGGACTTCACAAGATGTTTTAGCTGCCATGGTGGCACTCGGTCGAAAGTTGGACTTTAACATCTTGGAGGTTTTTTCCAACCTTAATGATTCTGTGATATTTAGAAATTCATTAGTGTCTTTTAGCAGCATGGGGGGAACTGACTTGTCTTATAGTCAGAAGAGGCTCATTTCCCAGGGGTGTCTTAGCAAAAGCTTCCCTCTGGTAACTCCTGCATTTCTGTGGCTGGTGTTTGCTTGACCACTTACAGAGCAATAAGGGAGATTATAACCCCTATTTAACTTTGTTTCTTGTTTTTCTTCTCCAGCAAATACTTAAGAAGTAAGCACAGAATTATATCTTTTTTCCTGTTCTAAATACTCTTCGAGAATCCTGTGGCTTCTAAAGTCCTAGGTGACATTTCCTTTGGAAATCTTCCCCTGCTTTTACCAAGTCCCAGTGCCCTTTGCTTGTAGAGACCAGAGCACAACCCCTGTCAGCACACCCTCTTTGCCTGTTACTTGTATAAATAAATAAATAAATAAATGTGTATAAATATCTCAAAATTCCAAATCGTAGGCGGTTTGAAAAGCTGCAAGGTCTGCTCTTTCAAAAAAAGGGGTTTTGTCTACTTTCTCCTAAAAGAGTCTGGATTTTTGTCATTTTTTTTATTTTCTGCAGTCAACAAGGATAAAGAGAAAAGATTAAAAGGAAAAAAATGCTCAAACAAAGCCATTGTGGAAATGAATAATAACGGTAGTTCTAGAAGAATATTTTAAGTGGATTTTTATTTACAAGGATACTTACACTCTTCAGTTTACTAAAATGAACCCTTTAAACTAATGGCTAAGTAGAAAGTTAGTAAAATACTCAGTTAATTACAGATTATTCCCCAGTCTAAAGCACTTGTAGACTAAATTGAACCAGTATTTTAAGTGCCTTTCTGTCATCTAGTGCAGACAGAAATGAGATTAAAGTCCCCATCAAACTAAGAACCCACCCAGCCCATTCAAGCTTATTTACTTCATTGGGAAAAAATTTGTAGCCACTACAGAGAAATCTGTAACATGAAACTAATCTAAGAGAATAAATCCCTAAGCAAAGCTGGTCATTGAACTGCCATATTATGATCATTCCAACCAAAATGAATTTTAAAAGTTGTGCTGATTTATGCATTGAACTACCTAAAAGCAGAATAAAGGCGGGTGCCTTAATAATGCACATTGCTAGAGATGTGAGAAAATAAACATCAGTGTAATATTTAGCTTGAAACCTCTATTAATGCAGCTATTAGAACTATTAATTATGTCCACAGCTATGTGATTTCTTAACCAGTTTCAATACAGTTTGGCTATTACCATTGTTCAGATTTATTTCCTGGCTTAATGTCCTATTTTAAATTTTAATTTCAAGCCATTTTGAACTCAGCATATAAACTGTCAGTTCAGGAAGCATGTTTATTACATTATAGAAATGATCAGAAGTTTTGTCATTATCTGAGCTACAATCCAGCTTTTCAACCACACACCCTGATTTTCCCATTATTTAAGAAAAACACGTAAATGAAAAAAAAAAAACCAGAAAAAGCCTCTGAAGTTTACTTAAAGGTAATTTTTTTCACAGGGATTGTTTGCCTTATTTAAGTTGATATTATTTAATTTTGGCTATTACAAGCTCCAAGGTACTCTCCATAGATGAATATTAAATATACGTGTGTGGCTTTCTCAGTCATGGATGGCTGAGTGTGACTGGGCTGATGGCTCAGGGGAAAGCAGAATCAGAATATCCTGAGCTGGAAGGGACCCACAAGGATCATCCAAGTCCAGCTCTTGGCCGTTCACAGGACACCCCACCAACCCCACCATGGCTGAGGACACTGTCACAGACCCTCACAGACACCCTCCCCTGCTCATGCCTCAAACTCAACAACGTCACCTGCAGCTGTACCCAGGCTGAAATTACTCCCAGTGTGAGGCAGGAGTCTTCAGGATCTGTTCCCCCACTTTCAAAGTCACAATTTAACCCAAAATCTCAAGGGAATTCCCATCTCATAGAGCACCTCTGGCTGTGAGAGGCCAATGTGGCAACGAGGAGAAAACCCACCCCAATGGGCTG